>SJYC01043003.1:0-30371 GCA_006408675.1 Madoqua kirkii
TTCTACTATGCCTGATAAAAGCTTGAGAAAGAGCATAAAAAAGAAGAGGAGGTGGAAATATTGGAAACCATAAGCTAAATGAAATGGGAGCACTGAATATGAAATAGAAAAAGTGAAACAAATCAGATATAAGTAAAAGATCATTATATAGTCCAATAAAACATGACTGCTCTTTATAAACATCTGGAACTCTGGATTAAAAAATGGCAATACTTGGCATTGTAATTTTCAGACAATTTCAATATAACTCTGATATACCTCTGGATTTTAAAAAGTGATTACAGGTTTTTCTATTAAACTGTAGTCCTGGTGATATAGAGTTTTATTATTTTTCTGTTGACTAATCATGATACCACGGTTTTAAGTGAGTAATAGTTACATAATCACAAGAGTAGAAGATGTTTATCAGTTTTCACAATGAATAGCCAAATAAAAAATAAGAAATAATTACAATTGCAAGCCATAATGGAAACATGATTAACCTAACAATATAAAATAATTACATACAATTTGGGAAATCAAGCAGAATGATGTGGTAAGTTGAAGTGCAAATGCACATGTTTTCATCTGCCTAGCCAGTTTATGTTTTTTCGTTGGTATATTTAATCCATTTACATTTAAGGTAATTATGGATATAAGAAATCAATCCTGAATATTCATTGGAAGGACTGATGCTGAGACTGAAGCTCCAATACTTTGGCCACCTGATGCGAAAAGCTGACTCATTGAAAAAGACCCTGATACTGGGAAAGACTGAAGGCAGGAGGAGAAGTGGATGATAGAGGATGAGATGGTTGGATGGCATTACTGACTCAATGGACATGAGTTTCAGCAAGCTCTGGGAGCTGGTGATGGACAGAGAGGCCTGGCATGCTGCAGTCTATGGGGTCACAAAGAGTCTGATATGACTGAGTGACTGAAAGCAACATGATCCTCTTACCATTTTCTTGTTTTGGTTTTATTTTCTGTTGGTCTTTTCCTTCTCTTGTGTTGTGTTTCTTACCTAGAGAAGTTCTTCAATATTTGTTGTATTGCTGGTTTGGTGGTGCTGAATTCTCTTAACTTTTGCTTGTCTGGAATGCTTTTGATTTCTCCATCAAATCTGAACGAGAGTCTTACTGAGTAGAGTATTCTTGCTTGTGGATCCTTCTGTTTCATCATTTTAAATATATCATGCCATTCCCTTCTGGCTTGTAGAGTTTCTGTTGAGAAATCTGATAACCTGATCGGAGTTCCCTTGTGTGTTCTTTGTCATTTTCCCCTCTTGCTTTAATTATTTTGTCTTTGTCTTTAATTTTTGTCAGTTTGATTACTGTGTGTTTCGGTGTGTTCCTCCTCAGGTTTATCCTGCCTGGGACTCTGTGCTTCCTGGACTTGGTTGACCATTTCCTTTCCCATGTTTGGGAAGTTTTCAACTACTATCTCTTCAAATATTTTCTCAAGTCCTTTCTGTCTCTCTTCTCCTTCTGGGACCCCTATAATGTGAATGTTGGTGCATTTAATGCTGTCCAAGATTCATGGGGTTGCAAAGAGTCAGACAGACTGAGAAACTGAACTGAACTGAACTGAAGAGGTCTCTTCGGTCAGTTCAGTCGCTCAGCTGTGTCCAACTCTGTGACCCTGGGAATTACAGCACAGCAAGCCTCCCTGTCCATCACCATCTCCCGGAGTTCACTCAGACTCATGTCCATCGAGTCAGTGATGCCATCCAGCCACCTCATCCTCCATCGTCCCCTTCTCCTCCTGCCCCCAATCCCTCCCAGCATCAGAGTCTTTTCCAACGAGTCAACTCTTCTCATGAGGTGGTCAAAGTACCAGAATTTCAGCTTTAGCATCATTCTTCCCAAAGAACACCCAGGACTGATCTTTATAATGGACTGGTTGGATCTCCTTGCAGTCCAAGAAACTCTCAAGAGTCTTCTCCAACACCACAGTTCAAAAGTATCAATTCTTTGGTGCTCAGGTTTCTTCACAGTCCAGCTCTCGTATCCATACATGACCACTGGGAAAACCATAGCCTTGACTAGATGGACCTTTTTAGGCTGTCTTAATTTCTTTCCATTCTTTTTCTGTATTCTATTCTGAGGTAGTGAATTTCCACCATGCCTGTCCTCCAGGCCATTTACCCATTCTTCTGCCTCAGTTATTCTGCTATTGATTCCTTCTACTGTATTATTCATCTTTGTATGTTTGTTCTTTAGTTCTTGTACGTTTTTGACAAAAGTATTTCGCATCTTCTCCACTGTTTTTCACTGGATCATCTTCACTATCATTTTTATGAATTTGTTTTCTGGAAATCTGCCTATCTTCACTTAATTTAGTTGTTTTGCTGGGGTTGTATCTTCTCCCTTCATTTGGGACATAACTTTCTACTTTTTAAAAAAAATCTTTATTAAGTTTCTGTAATGTTTTTTTTTTCCTTCTTGATTGAAAACCCCTGACTTCTATTTTCTAAGAGCATTTATTTTTTAAAAACTTGCAATAGTATTTTTCTACCCTTTGATATGTTAATCATCTCCCAAACTCTTGCCAATTTAACAACTCAGGAATCTCTTTTTCAAGGAAATGGAGGTCTTTCTACTGAATTATTATAATCAAGAAAAATAGTGCCCTTATCTCTCAGTCTCTGTGCAAGTGTATGAGACTAATTGTGATCCGTAAGTTAGCAAACACATATGACCTAATCTAAATGACAACTTTTCTCCAAATTTTCATCCAGTCCAGTAGCTCACACTAGTGTTTAAAAACTCTCTGACCTTCTGTTTCAACAAAGTTAAATTCAGCCTGTCTTCTCTTATGCAAGGGTTTTGAATAAAGCCTTCCTTGCTTATTTAAACCATTCAGTACAGCACTTTGACAGCATCATCTTTTAGATTTTAAATAGCTCAGTTGTAATTCCATCACATCTTCTAGGTTTGTTCGTAGGAATGCTTCTTAAGGCCCATTTGGCTTCACATTCCAGGATATCTGGATCTCAATGAGTGACTACCCATCATGGGTGTCTGGGCCATTAAAACATTATTTATATAGTTCTTCTGTGTATTCTTGCCACCTCTTCTTAATCTTTTCTGTTTCTGTCAGATCCTTGCTGTTTTGGCCTTTATTGTGTCCATCTTTGCATGAAATGTTCCCATGATATCTCCAGTTTTCTTGGCGAGATCTCTAGTCTTTCTCACTCTATTATTTTCCTCTATTTCCTTGCATTATTCACTTAAGAAGGCCTTCTTATGTCTACTTGCTATTCTCAGAAAGTCTCCACACAGTTGGGTGTATCTTTCCCTTTCCTCTTTACCTTTTGCTTCTCTTATTTTCTCAGTTGTTTGTAATTCCTCATCAGATGACCACTTTGCCTTCTTGAATTTTCTTTCCTTTGGGATGGTTTTAGTCACCACCATCTGTACAATATTTCAACCTCTGTCTGTAATTCTCCAGATACTCAGCTAGGTCTAATCCCTTGAATCTCTTTGTCACCTCCGCTGTATAATCAGAAGGGATATGATTTAGGTCATACATGAGTAGACCAGTGGTTTTCCCTGCTTCCTTCAACTTAAGCCTGGATTTTGCAGTAAGGAGCTCATGATCTGAGTCACAGTCAGCACCCAGTCTTGTTTTTGCTGACTGTATAGGGTCTCTCCATCTTTGGCTACAAATAATGTAATTGATCTGACATCAGAATTGATCATCTGGTGATGTCCATGTGTAGAGTCTTCTCTTGTGTTGTTGGAAGAGGGTATTTGCTACGATGAAAGTGTTCTCTTGGCCAAACTCTATTAGCCTTTGCCCTGCCTCATTCTGTACTCCAAGGCCAAATTTGCCTGTTACTTCAGGTAATTTTTGACTTCCTACGTTTGCATTTCAGTCTCTTATAACAAAAAAGACATCTTTTGGGGTTCTAGAAAGTTCTAGAAAGTCTTGTAGGTCTTCATAGAACTGTTCAACTTCAGCTTCTTCAGCATTACTGGTTGGGGCATAGACTTGGATTACTGTGATACTGCATGGTTCACCTTGGAAACAAACTGAGTTCATTCTGTCATTTTTGAGGTTGCATCCAAGTATTACATTTCAGACTCTTTTGTTGACTCTGAGGGCTACTCCATTTCTTTTAAGGGATTCTTACCCACAGTAGTAGCTATAATGGTCATCTGAGTTAAATTTGCCCATTCCTGTCCATTTTAGCTCACTGACGCCTACAGTGTTGATGTTCAAGCTTGCCATCTCCTGCTTGACTATGTCCAATTTACCTTGATTCATGGACCTAACATTCCAGGTTCCAATGCAATACTGTTATTTAGAGCATCAGGCTTCACTCTTGCTGACAGACACATCCATGACTGAGTTTCATTTCCATCTTGGCCCAGCCTCTTCATTCTTTCTAGAGTTATTTCTTGGCTCTTCCCCATAGCATGTTGGACATCTACCGACCTGAGGGGATCATCTTCCAGTGTCTTCCTTTTCTGTTTTTTTCATACTGTGGGGTTTCTTGAAGCAAGAATACTGAAGTGGTTTGCCACTTCCTTCTCAGTGGACCATATTTTGTCAGAACTCTCCACCAAGACCTTTCCATCTTGGGTGGCCCTGCATGGCATGGCTCATAGCATTTTTGAATTACACAGGCTGTGACCCATGTGATCATTTTGGTTAGCTTTCAGTGAGTGTGATTTTCACCTGGAGGCTGTGGGATTGTAGTTCTTGCTTCTTCTGTCTGGTCTCTGATGAATGAGGATAAGAGGATTGTTCTATTTTTCTGAAGGGAGGGACTGGCTTTTGGGGAAAACTGAGTATGCTCTGGTGGGCAAGGCTATGCTCAGTAAAGCTTTAACCCAATTTCCTGTAAATGGGTTGGGCTGTGCTCCCTCTCTGTTAGTTGTTTGGCCTGAGGCAGAATAAACATCTTGACAATACAGTACTCTTCTATTTGCTTTATTTTTGCTTTTATTTGAACAAATAGCCACAGTTGGTATGCCCAGCTTTGAGAAATAAGAACAATTTCATTATCTTTGAAGTTTCAAAAAACATTTCACATGTGTTTTTATTGATTATTAATTACATCCAGTAAGACAGAAGACAGGCATTAATTTTTCCCAAGAATTCATAGCCATTTTCTTGGTAATTACTAGCAACTTTTATGGCATAAAGCTATATTTTTAAATATTAACTCAATTTTATAGTAAAAATATTTTACCTACAACTGTAAGGAAACTGCTGCCCAGATAGTTCCAACATAAAAATTGATTATATTTTAAAAGTTCATTGAGTTGTCTGATACATAAATTGGAAAATACTTTCTCTGTAGAAAATAGTAAATATGATATTATTTCTCAGGCTAGCCCAACAAGCCTATTTAAAACCATACAGTAGTTGAATTATATATTTATAAATATGGCTTGAATTCTGGGATCCAGGAGAAACTTTGGCTTCATTTACTGACATGGTCAGGTTGTCCTAAGCCATGTAAAGTAAAATTCCCATTAATCTTCTTTACTCTCTGATTATTTCTTCCTAAAGGCCAGTACACTGCTCTTTCAATTTAATATATAAACCAACCCATTTCTATGCAAACTTAAATGCTTTGGTTGCTATTTAAGTAAGCTTCAGTTCAGTTCAGTTAGTTCAGTCGCTCAACTGTCTCCGACTCTTTGCGACCCCATGAATCACAGAATGCCAGGCCTCCCTGTCCATCACCAACTCCCAGAGTTCACTCAGACTCACATCCATCGGGTACATGATGCCATCCAGCCTTCTCATCCTCTGTCGTCCCCTTCTCCTCCTGCCCCCAATTCCTCCCAGCATCAGGGTCTTTTCCAATGAGTCAACTCTTCTCATGAGGTGGCCAAAGTGTTGGAGATTCAGCTTTAGCATCATTCCTTCCAAAGAAATCCCAGGGCTGATCTCCTTCAGAATGGACTGGTTGGATCTCCTTGCAGTCCAAGGGACTCTCAGGAGTCTTCTCCAACACCATAGTTCAGAAGCATCAATTCTTCGGCACTCAGCCTTCTTCACAGTCCAACTCTCACATCCATATGACTACTGGAAAAACCATAGCCTTGACTAGACAGACTTTAGTCAGCAAAGTAATGTCTCTGATTTTGAATATGCTATCTAGGTTGGTCATAACTTTTCTTCCAAGGAGTAAGCATCTTTTAATTTTATGGCTGCAGTCACCATCTGCAGTGATTTTGGAGCCCCCCAAAATAAAGTCTGACACTGTTTCCCAATCTATTTCCCATGAAGGGATGGGACCAGATGCCATGATCTTCGTTTTCTGAATGTTGAGCTTTAAGCCAACTTTTTCACTCTCCGCTTTCACTTTCATCAAGAGGCTTTTTAACTCCTCTTCCCTTTCTGCCATAAGGGTGGTGTCATCTGCATATCTGAAGTTACTGATATTTCTCCCAGCAATCTTGATTCCAGCTTGTGTTTATTCTAGTCCAGCGTTTCTCATGATGTACTCTGCATAGAAGTTAAATAAGCAGGGTGACAATATACAGCCTTGATGTACTCTTTTTCCTATTTGGAAACAGTCCATTGTTCCATGGCTAGTTCTAATTGTTGCTTCCTGACCTGCATACAGATTTCTCAAGAGGCAGGTCAGGTGGACTGGTATTGCCATTACTTTCAGAATTTTCCACAGTTTATTGTGATCCACACAGTCAAAGGCTTTGGCATAGTCAATAAAGCAGAAATAGATGTTTTTCTGGAACTCTCTTGCTTTTTCTATGATCCAGTGGATGCTGGCAATTTGATCTCTGGTTCCTCTGCCTTTTCTCAAACCAGCTGGAACATCAGGAAGTTCACGGTTCATGCATTGCTGAAGCCTGGCTTGGAGAATTTTGAGCATTACTTTACTCGCGTGTGAGATGAGTGCAATTGTATGGTAGTTTGAACATTCTTTGGCATAGCCTTTCTTTGGAATTGGAATGAAAACTAACGTTTTCCAGTCCTGTGGCCATTGCTGAGTTTTCCAAATATTTTGACATATTGAGTGCAGCACTTTCATAGCATCATCTTTCAGGATTTGAAGTAGCTCAACTGGAATTCTATCACCTCCACTAGCTTTGTTAGTAGTGATGCTTTCTAAGGCCCACTTGACTTCACATTCCAGGATGTCTGGCTTTAGATGAGTGAACACACCATCGTAATTATCTGGGTCATGAAGATCTTTTTTGTATACTTCTTCTGTGCATTCTTGCCACCTCTTTGTAATATCTTCTGCCTCTGTTAGGTCCATACATTTTCTGTCCTTTATTGAGCCCATCTTTGCATGAAATGTTCCCTTGCTATCTCTAATTTTCTTGAAGAGATTTCTAGTCTTTCCCATTCTGTTCTTTTCCTCAGCTTTGTTCGTAGTGATGCTTTCTAAGGACCACTTGACTTCACATTCCAGGATGTCTGGATTAGTGATCACACCATCATGATTATCTGGGTTGTGAAGGTCTTTTTTGCACAGTTCTTCAGTGTATTCTTGCCACCTGTTCTTAATATCTTCTGCTTCTGTTGGGTCCAGACCATTTCCGTCCTTTATCGAGCCCATCTTTGCATGACATGTTCCCTTGGTATTAATTCTTTGTATTAACCCTCTTATAATCCTTCATACTTCTTGGTGTCAGTTGTAATTTCCCTTTCATTGCAGATTTTATTTATTTGAGCACTTTCTCTTTTTTCTCGATGAGTCTAGCTAAAAGCTTTATCAGTTTTGTTTATCTGGTGATCTTTTATTTTATTTTTAGTCTCTGTTTCATTTACTTCCATCCTGATCTTTATTATTTCCTTTTGTCTGTTAACTTCGGGCTTTGTTTATTCTCTTTTTTCTACTTCTTTTAGGTATAAGGTTAGATCGTTTATTTGAAAATTTTCTTGTTTCCTGTTGGAGATCTGTATCACTATAAACCCAGCTCCCTCTTGGAACTGCTTTTTCTGTGTCCCATAAATTTTGGAACATTGTGTTTCCATTTTCATGAGTCTCAAGGCATTTTTTAACTTCCTTTTGATTTTTGTTGATCCATTGGTTGTTCAGAAGTGTGTTGTTCAGCCTACGTGTACTGGGCGGGGGTGTGTGTTGCAGTTTTTCCCTTGTAGTTGACTTCTAGCCTCATAACATTGTGGTCAGAAAAGATTCTTGATGTGATTTCAATCTTAAGTTCATCAGAACTTGTTTTGTAGCCTATCATGTGACCTGTCCGGGAGAATGTTCCCTGTGCACTTGAAAAGAAGGTGCGTTTTATTGTTTTCTGGTGGAATGTTCTATATATAGATATCTGTCAAATTCATCTGGTATAATGTGCCATTGAAGGTCAATGTTTCCTTACTGATACTCCATCTGGGTGATCTGTCCTTTGATCTAAGTAGAGTGTTAAAGTCCCTACTATTGCTGTACTGCTGTCTATTTCTCCCTTTATGTCTGTTAATATTTGTATTCAGGTACTTTGGCCACCTCATGCGAAGAGCTGACTCACTGAAAAAGACTCTGATGCTGGGAGGGATTGGGGCAGGAGGAGAAGGGGACGACCGAGGATGAGATGGCTGGATGGCATCACGGACTCGATGGACGTGAGTCTGAGTGAACTCCGGGAGATGGTGATGGACAGGGAGGCCTGGCGTGCTGCGATTCACGGGGTCGCAAAGAGTTGGACACGACTGAGCGACTGAACTGACTGAACTGATTCCTGTGTTGGGTGCATAGATATTTGCCAGTGGTATAGCCTCCTGTTGGAGGGATCCTTTTATCACTTAGTAATGCCCTCCTTTTTGATGAGTTTTTTCCTTTTATAATTTTGTTTCTAGTTTTGAGCTTTCTCTTCTGTTTAAAGACGTCCCTCTGACATTTTTTAATAAGGCCAGTTTAGTTGTGATGAACTCCTTTAGCTTTTGTGAATCTCAGTTCGGTTCAGCTCAGTCGCTCAGTCGTGTCCGACTCTTTGTGATCCCATGAACCGCACACGCCAGGCCACCCTGTCCATCAACAACTCCCGGAGTTCATCCAAACCCATGTCCACTGAGTCGGTGATGCTAATCCAGCCATCTCATCCTCTGTCGTCCCCTTCTCCTCCTGCCTTCAATCTTTCCCAGCATCAGAGTCTTTTCAAATGAGTCAGCTCTCCGCATCAGGTGGCCAGAGTATTGGAGTTTCAGCTTCAGCATCAGTCCTTCTAATGAATATTCAGGACTGATTTCCCTTAGAATGGGCTGGGTGGATCTCCTTGCAATCCAAGAGACTCTCAAGAGTCTTCTCCAGCACCGCAGTTCAAAAGCATCAACTCTTTGGCACTCAGCTTTCTTTATAGTCCAACTCTCACATCCATACATGACCACTGGAAAAACCATAGCCTTGACTAGATAGACTTTTGTTGACAAAGTAATGTCTCTGCTTTTGAATATGCTGTCTAGGTTGGTCACAACTTTCCTTCCAAGGAATAAGCCTCTTAAATTCATGGCTGCAGTCACCATCTGTAGTGACTTTGGAGCACAGAAAAATACAGTCAGCCACTGTTTCCACTGTTTCCCCATCTATTTGCCATGAAGTGATGGGACCAGATGCCATGATCTTCATTTTCTGAATGTTGAGCTTTAGGCCAACTTTTTCACTCTCCACTTTCATCTTCCTCAAGAGGCTCTTTAGTTCCTCTTCACTTTCTGCCATAAAGGTGGTGTCATCTGCATATCTGAGGTTACTGATATTTCTCCCGGCAATCTCGATTCCAACCTGTGCTTCTTCCAGCCCAGCATTTCTCATGATGTACACTTCATAGAAGTTAAATAAGCAGGGTGACAATATACAGCCTTGACGTACCCCTTTTCCTATTTGGAACCAGTCTGTTGTTCCACGTCCAGTTCTAACTGTTGCTTCCTGACCTGCATACAGGTTTCTCAGGAGGCAGGTCAAGTGGAACTCTAAATCTCTCTTTCAAATCTGAATCATAACTTTGGTAGGCAGAGTACTCTTGATTGTAGGTTTTTCCTTTCAGCACTTTGAATATATTATTCCAGTCCTTTCTGATCTATAAAGTCTCTACTGAAAAATTAGCTGATAGTCTTTTGGGTGTTACCTTGTATGTAACTAGTTGTTTTTCTCTTACTGCTTTTAAGAGTCTCTCTTTATCTTTAACTTTTGACTTTTCCATTATAACATGTCTTTATGTGGATCTTTTTGTTCTTTCATTTGGGATTCTGTGATTCCTGGACTTGGATGTGTTTCCTTCTCCAGTTTAAAGAAATCTTCAGCCATTATTTCTTCAAATAGGTTTTCTATCCCTTTCTGTCTCTCCCTTCTCCTTGTGGGACGCCTATAATGTGAGCATTAGTATGCTTGATGTTTTCCCAGAGATCCCTTAAACTATCATTTTTTTTAAGTTTTTTTTCTTTTCCAATTGGATGATTCCCACTATTCTGTCTTCCGACTGATGACTCATTCTTCTATATCCTCTAAACTGCAGTTGATTCCTCTGGTGCGTTTCTCATTTCAGTTGTTATAATTCTTCATTTCTGACTGCTTCTTAATATTTTTGCCTCTTTGCTGAAACTCTCACGGAGCTCATCCTTTCCTCTCCCAGTTTGGTGATCATATTTATTACCTTGAGCTCCTTTATCTGGTAAGTTGTTTGCAGGTATTTTTCATCTCGTTTTGCATGACTTTCTGTTTGTTTTTGTGGATCAGCTATGTCAGCTGTGTCTCCTGGCCGTGAAAGAGTGGAAAGCCTGTCTTTACGTAGAAAGCCCCGTGGCGCTCAGTGGCACACGCCTCCCCCGTCCCCCGAGCCGGGTGCTCCAGTGGTGATACCTGAGTGGACACCTGCCTGTGTCCTCCTGTTGTGGGTGGGCCACAACTGATGTGGGTGTGCTGGTGTGCGGGGCTGGTCCCCAGAGCAGAAGCCACTTTGGAGGGGCTTGATTTCAGCCAGGGCCACCTGCCAGGTGGGGTGGGGTGGGAGCTCCTTTAGGTGGGACAGGTTCTTAGGGGATCACTGAAGTGGGGTGCATGGTTTTAGCTAGGTTGATGGAGAGTGATAGACACGGTGCCTGCCAGCACCAGGCCAGCTGGGTGATAGTGTTTTCCATAACTATTAAAGAAAAAAATGGTGTTTCCAAGCTCTTCCATCCCCAGAGAAAGGCCCACCAGGTACAGGATTGCATCTCTGCCCCACTTTCCATCTCTGTGTGGCCTTTTCTTTATAACCTCAGTCCTAGGAAATCTGTTGAGGTCGCCTGTGGGTCAGTCTCAGAGGTGCTTGCTCTGTGTGTAGTTGCAGTTTTGCTGTGTCCATGGGAGGAGGTGAGTCCATGACCTTCCTACCCTGCCATGTTGACCTGGAGCTCAGTAGTTGAACCATGTTACAATCCCATCATTTGGAACAAGGATTCCAATTTCTCCACGTGCTTGGCAACACTTGTCATCTGTGTATTTTTGATAGTAGCCATCCGAATGAGTGTGAAGTGCTATCTCATTGTGATTTGATTTATACTTCTCTGAAGATTAGCGAAGTTGAATGTTTTTCCAATACTTACTGACCATTTATACATCACTTTTGGAAAAACGACTCTTCTAGTCTTTTTCCCATTTTTAATTGAGTTGTTTGATTTTGTTGCTGCTGAGCTGTGGAAGTTGCAATGGACATGAGTTTGAGCAAGCTTCAGGAGATGTGAACGATGGGGAAGTCTGGTGTGCCTCAGTCCACGGGGTCGCAAAGAGCTGGACATGACCGAGCAATTAAACAATGATGTAATTGTAGCATCCCCTCTTGCTGGAGCCCCTTCTTTGTTTTACAGCGGACTGGGTGTTTCAGCTTCTCAGCTGGGCTCTAGAGTTCTCATGGAGGGGTTCTGGTCTATATATTGTGGTTAATTAGGTGCCTCTGTGAGGGAAGGATGGTCTACAGCTTGCTCCTTGGAAGAAAAACTATGACCAACCTAGACAGCATATTAAAAAGCAGAGACATTACTTTGTCAACAAAGGTCCATTTAGTCAAGGCTATGGTTTTTCCAGTGGTCATGTATGGATGTGAGAGTTGGACTATAAAGAAAGCTGAGTGCCAAAGAATTGATGCTTTTGAACTGCGGTGTTGGAGAAGACTCTTGAGAGTCCCTTGAACTGCAAGGAGATCCACCCAGCCCATCCTAAGGGAAATCAGCCCTGAATACTCATTGGAAGGACTGATGCTGAAGCTGAAACTCCAATACTTTGGCCACCTGATGTGAAGAGCTGACTCACTGCAAAAGATCCTGATGCTGGGGAAGACTGAAGGCAGGAGGAGAAGGGGACGACAGAGGATGAGATGGTTGGCTGGCCTCACCAACTCAATGGACATGAGTTTGAGCAAACTCAGGGAGATAGTGAACAACAGGGAAGCCTGGTGTGCTGCCATCCACGGTGTTGCAGAGGGTCAGACACAACTGAACAGCAACATAATTGCAGCATCCCCTTTTGCTGGAGTCCCTTCTTGGTTTTACAGTGGATTGGGTGTTACAGCTTCTCAGCTGGGCTCTAGAGTTCTCATGGAGGGGTTCCGGTCTATATACATTGCGGTTAATTAGGTGTCTCTGTGGGGGAAGCAGGGTCTATAACTTCCTGGCCTGCTATCTTTCTGATATGACTGTCATAGGAAAATGTTTTTAGGATTTAAATAGAGTGTTCGTGTTGTTAAGTTAAAAAAAGAAAATCCAAATATAAAACTATGCAGTCTGTTCTGAACTGTGTAAAAATATTCATAGAAAAATTACTGGTAAGACATTCAGTTGCATAAAATGTTACTACTTTTCTGTACTCTAAATATTTTGCAACAAATAAACATTCTTTTTTAGTTAGGGAGGGGAGGAAGGCAACTACATAAAGCAACCAGGAACTCAGAGGTGTACCTGGGGGTCAGGTTAGGAAGGGAGCCTTTTGTATTCAGCCATTGAAAAAGCAGAGAAGTAGTGTTCTGAGGGCGTACAGGGCAGAGGCAGGAAGAAAGAACAGAGCTGTGCAAAGAGGAGAAGCATAGAAGTTAAGCCCGCACCTCTGGGACAGAGGGGTGGGAAGAAAAAGAGTGAGCTTCTCAGTCAATCGGGCGGTCTGAGGCGCTGACGCCAGAACATCCCCAGTAGAGGCGCTTTGCAGGATCGAGCTTCTTTCTCTGTGACGTCTGTGCCCTTTAAACACAAGGGTTACCCAAGGCAAGGAAACCACAGGGGATGAGACGGGGGAAACGCCAGGAACTTCACTCCGTCATGAAGTGAAAATCCGAAGGTACCCAACTAGAGGAAATTCCCCAGAGTGGGGTAGCCGGCTCTGCCAGTTTGCCAGGGACGGCCTGGTTTCAGCATCACAGTCCTGCAACACAGGGCCCTCAGACCAGATGAAGCTGGGCAATGAATTAGCCTACAAGCCATGCCCTCACACACACACACACACGCACACGCACACGCACACACACACACACACACACACACGGCTACCTAGCTTTGGCAGGCCTTTGAGGTAACCGAGAAGGAATTTTTCTTTTATTAGACACTTCTCCAGGGGACAGATTGGTGGAACCCCTTTAAGGAATGAGCACTGTTGTGCAAAATAAATAAAAGTCCTGCTTAGGGCAAACGCCGCCGGAGTGTGGCCTTTTTGTGTAGAAGGCGCCCTCTGACTGGTAAGTGTCTTGCCAGGGCGCACAGCCTGGCGGGCAGAACGGTGGCTGCTTTCTAACCCCTCCATTGTCTTAGCAGGTGTTTTCATGGGGTGCGCAAACCACGCAGTCACGGGGGCGGGCCTGCCGCTCAGCCTCCACGAAGGATTTGGTTTCTGTCCTAGATGTCTCTAGCGTCAGCAATGCCAGAGAAAAGGAAGACACTTTCATATTCACTGAACTATATATATATATATATATATATATATATTTTTTTTTTTTTTTTTTGCCTAGGAACTATGTCTGTGTGTAAAATCCAAAATAGACACTGGATTTTCAAAAAAATTTTCACACATAGGAAAAGGACCTACTGGAAATAGATGAAAGAGAAATAAAAAGACACCCAGAGGGAAGATGCTGTAGCCGAGGTTGAGGCTGGAGGGGGACTCAGTCCTCTGATTTGCCTCTCTGATTGCGAGGAGAGGGAACCCGCCTGTAAGCACGGGCGTGGGGACTGTCCTTGTCTTTTCAGCGCACCTGGGATCCGTCGGGGCCGTAAAGGCCGTGCCGCCAGACCCTGCCCTGCCTCCCTCCTTGCAGGCCTCCGCTGAAACGTGTGCTTGGGCTGTGAAATAGTCGTCTGTGTCTCTTCTCTTCTCTATTTTCCATCTTGTTGTCTCTTGGGACGACACTCTGGCTCATTTCTTCAAACGTGCCTTCCAGGTTTGAATTCTGTGTTTCCTTCTTTGGTTGTATTTCTCTTGCTGTGAAGCTTCTGTTAAAGTTAATATGTATTCTGTGTTTTGGTAACTGCATTTTGCTGTTGTTGTTGTTAGAAGGTCTACTTAGCTCTGGGAAGACTATATTACATGATGGAGTTTCTGGTTCCCAAAGGTATCAATAAAACTGCCTTGTTCGTTTGCCTCATTGAATTATTTTAGGCGTAAAGTGAAGATTCCTTTCTTCAAGAAGTATTTGCCTTTGCTTCTGTGAGGTGTATAGAGGTACCACGAGTCTCAAAACACCTTCAACCAAATTCAGGGATTGGGATTCCCTGACCCAGACAATTAGGAATGTCCGCCATGTGAAGGAATGAACCGAGGAAATGAGAGAAACACAGAGGACGGGAGCACACCTCAGCCAGAGGCTGTCCTGGGACCGCAGGCTCCAGGATGCGCTTCCTCCCTTCTCTGCAGCAGCAGCGACTGTGTCAGCAGAGCAGGGAGACCAGTGAACGCCCAGGAGCACACAAACGCGGTGGGAGGCCGCCCGAAAGCAGTGAAACCACCCCAGACAGCGGCCAGAGCACTGTCAACAGGGGGACTGTCAGGCCCGAGTGCTCACCTGCCAGGTGAGAGCCCCTGCTGAGGCCTCCAGGGCTGGTTGTGCAGAAATATCAGCCTCGTGATGCGATATGAACATCTCAGATATGCTAATCTACGGAAGAAGGGTATTTGCGAGTTGGGGGCTGGGGGCTTAGATCTGAGGCTTTGGGGTTCTAATTGCTGTGTCATCACGAAAGGATCACTTCCTCTCTCTGGGTCTTGGTTTCTCCAGTTGTGAACAGCAGCACTGTATTTGACCAGTGTTTTCTGGATTTTAATGCTCACACAAATCCCCTAGAGATCTTGTTAAGCTAGGGGTTTGATTTGGTGAGTCTGAGATGGGCTCTGTGATTCCCTTCTAGCTAAGAAGCTCCCAGGTGATCTGATTGATCCGAAGCTCCTGACCCATGGCCCACAGATTGAGCAGAAACTTTTAACACAAGCTCTAAGCTCCCCTTCCAGGTGGGTCTAGGCAAATAGGGATACTTTGGAGGCGTACTGTTTAAAGGAGCCCCCTCCTCCTTGACAGGATGATTCTCTGGCATATTTCAGGGCTGAGTCATAGCCACCTTCTCCAGGAAGCCGGTCTCTGTCACCAGGGCCTCCAGCCAGGACCCAGCCGTCTGGGTGCTGGCCAAACAGCCTGCGACCTCTCCCTGATGGCAGCGCCCTGTGTCCAGTAGCTGCACAGTTCTGGGTACAGCTTACACCCGATTAATGTTTGAGGCATGAATGAACGGAAGGACAAAATAAATTTAGCAGTGGGATAAAATGATGGAGGCAGGGGTGACTCAGCATATTCCTGACCTGGCCTCAAAAGCCAAGTCTGTTTGCTCTCAGAAGTGCAGATATCCATCTGGCTCCTATCATGGACTGAACTGTCTCCCCCGCCCCATCCTGACCCCAACTGATGCACTGAAGGCCCTTTGTTGTTGGTCTTTAGTAGCTAAGTCGTGTCTGATGCTTTTAACACCCCATAGACTGTAACCCACCAGGCCTCTCTGTCCATGGAATTTCCCAGGCAAGAAAACTAGAGTGGGATCTTCCTGACCCAGGGACTGAACCCATGTCTCTACACTGGCAGGAGGATTCTTTACTGCTGAGCCACCAGGGAAGTACCATTATACTTTTTCACAAATGGTACACAAGTTTCCACAATTGGTTTTCTTAATAACAGCACTTCCTCTGTGGGATCATGGACCATCACAAAAGAGGTCTGAATATAAAAGGCTTTGGGTACCCTATATATTATTCACATTACATTAATAAATTATTGAACTTTAGAAGTTACACTAAGGACTGGAGGTGATGTATCTTCTATTCCTAATTGAACTTCGTCAGAAGTGTAAGTCATATGCCCCTCTGTGCCTCAGTTTCCCCATAAAATGATTTAATTACATAGTAGTAAGCATAATTCGGTATAGACCTAGTAGAAGCAGAAGATATTAAGAACAGGTGGCAAGAACACACCAAAGAACTGTACAAAAAAGATCTTAATGACCCAGATAGCCACGATGGTGTGATCACTCACCTAGAGCCAGACATTCTGGAGTGCAAAGTCAAGTGGGCCTTAGGAAGCATCACTACAAACACAGCTACTGGAGGTGATGGAATTCCAGCTGAGCTATTCCTAATCCTAAAAGGTGATGCTGTAAAAGTGTTGCACTCAATATGCCAGCAAATTGGGGAAACTCAGCAGTGGCCACAGGACTGGAAAAGGTCAGGTATTATTCCAATCTCAAAGAAAGGCAATGCCAAAGAATGCTCAAACTATTGCACAATTGCATTCATCTCATATGCTAGCAAAGTAATGCTCAAAATTCTCCAAGACAGGCTTCAACAGTACGTGAACTGTGAACTTCTAGACATTCAAGGTGGATTTAGAAAAGGCAGAGGAACCAGAGATCAAATTGCCAACATCTGTTGGATCATTGAAAAAGCAAGAGAGTTCCATAAAAACATCTACTTCTTACTTTATTGACTATGCCAAAGCCTTTGACTGTGCGGACCACAACAAACTGGAAAATTCTGAAAGAGATGGGAATACCAGACCACCTGACCTGCCTCCTGAGGAATCTGTATGCAGGTCAGGAAGCAACAGTTAGAACTGGACATGGAACAACAGACTGGTTCCAAATAGGAAAAGGAGTATGTCAAGGCTGTATATTGTCACCCTGCTTACTTAACTTATATGCAAAGTACATCATGAGAAATGCTGGACTGGAAGAAACACAAGCTAGAATCAAGATTGCCGGGAGAAGTATCAATAACCTCAGATATGCAGATGACATCACCCATGTGGCAGAAAGTGAAGAGGAACCAAAAAGCCTCTTGATGAAAGTGAAAAAGGACGGTGAAAAAGTTGACTTAAAGCTCAACATTCAGAAAACTAAGATGATGGCATCCAGTCCCATCACTTCATGGCAAATAGATGGGGAAACAATGGAACTAGTGACAGACTTTATTTTCTTGGGCTCTAAAATCACGGCAGATGTGGACTGCAACCTTGATGTTAAAAGCCTTGCTCCTTGGAAGGAAAGTTGTGACCAACCTAGATAGCATATTAAAAAGCAGAGACATTACTTTGCCAACAAAGGTCTGTCTAGTCAAGGCTATGGTTTTTCCTGTGGTCGTGTATGGATGTGAGAGTTGGACTGTGAAGAAGGCTGAGTGCCGAAGAATTGATGCCTTTGAACTATGGTGTAGGAGAAGACTCTTGAGAGTCCCTTGGATTGCAAGGAGATACAACCAGTCCATTCTAAAGGAGATCAGTCCTGAATATTCATTGGGAGGACTGATGCTGAAACTCCAATATTTTGGCCACCTGATGGGAAGACCTGACTCATTGGAAAAGACCCTGATGCTAGGAAAAATTGAGGGCAGGAGAAGAAGGGGATGACAGAGGATGAGATGGTTGGATGGTATCACTGACTCAATGGACATGAGTTTGAGTGGACTCCGGGAGTTGGTGATGGACAGGGAGGCCTGGCGTGCTGCAGTCCATGGGGTCACAGAGTTGGACACGACTGAGTGACTGAACTGAGCTGAGCTGAGCTGAAGCAGAATGCAGCTCTGAAACTGTTTCTGAGATTTCATCTTTGGTAGTGTGTCTCAACAGACTCTTCTGGAGTCAAAAGCTCAACTCAAAACCAGAAAAATAGTGACTTCCTGGTGGCCCAGTGGCTGAGGCTCTGTGCTCCCAATGCAGGTTCAATCCCTGGTCAGGTAACTAGATGCCACACGCCTCGGCTAAGAGATCAAGTGCTGCAGCTGAGACCCCCATGCAGCCAAATAAGTAAATATCAAAAACAAGAAAAACAAACAACTGGAGCTCAAGGATTACTCAGTCACAGGTGTTTGGTTGATTAGAGTAATATTTTTTAAACTATTGATTTTTGAATTGCTGTAATTATAGATAAAGGAAAGTTTAAAATAATGGAAGATGCCATTAAATGTCACTCTATGGTAGTCAATTTGAAAACCTAGGAAAAAAAATCCTCACAAAATGTTAAATACCAAGATTGATGTAGGAACATATTTTAAATAAAACATTTATAGAGTGGAAAAGTAATAAGATTTGATATGGAAAAGGCACCAGAATGAAATGGCTGTGTAACTGAATTTCACTTAATCTTTAAAATACATAGGGGCTTCGCTGATGGTTCAGATGGTAAAGAATCTGCCTGCAATACAGGAAAGCCAGGTTCCATCCCTGGGTTGGGAAGATCCCCTGGAGAAAGAAATGGCAACCGCCCCAGTATTCATGCCTGAAAAATCCCACAGAGGGAGGAGCCTGGTGGGCTACAGTCCGATGGGTCACAAAGAGTCGGACATGACTGAGTTTCCCTAGTGGTCCAGTGCTTAATAAGAATCCACCTGCCTATGCAGGGGACCTGGGTGCAATCCCTGGTCTGGAAAGGCTCTACGTGCCTCGGGGCAACAGCCTGGATGCTGCAAATACTGAACCCCTTCTCTAGAGCCTGTGAGCCCAGAGCCCATGCTCCCCAACAAGAGAAGCCACTGCGATGGGAAGCCCGTGCGGCAAACAGTAGCCCCCCTCACCGCCACTAAAGAGAGCTCACAGGCAGCAGCAAAGCCCGGCCAGTTCAGTTCAGCTGCTCAGTCATGTCTGACTGTTTGCGACCACCCCCACCCCCCATGGACTCCACACACCAGGCTTTCCTGTCCATCACCATCTCCCAGAGCTTACTCAAACTCATGTCCATTGAGTCAGTGATGCCATCCAACCACCTCATCCTCTGTCATCCCCTTCTCCTCCTGCCTTCAATCTTTCCCAGCATCAGAGTCTTTTCCAATGAGTCAGTTCTTCCCATCAGGTGGCCAGAGTATTGGAGTTTCAGCTTTAGCATCAGTCCTTCCAATGAATATTCAGGACTGATTTCCTTTAGGATGGACTGGTTGGATCTCCTTGCAGTCCAGGGGACTCTCAAGAGTCTTCTCCAACATCACAGTTCAAGCATCCATTCTTTGGCATGCAGCTTTCTTTATAGCCCAACTCTCACATCCATACATGACTACTGAAAAAACCATGGCTTTGACTAGATAGACCTTTGTCAGCCAAGTAATGTCTCTGCTTTTTAATATGCAATCTAGGTTCATCATAGCTTTTCTTCCAAGGAGCAAGCCTCTTTTAATTTCATGGCTGCAGTTACCTTCTACAGTGATCTTGATGCGTGCGAGCTTGTGCTTCATCCAGCCCAGCATTTCACATGATATACTCTGCATGTAAGTTAAATAAGCAGGGTGACAGCATACAGCCTTGACATACTCCTTTCCCAATTTGGAATCAGTCTGTTGCTCCATGTCTGGTTCTAACTGTTGCTTCTTGACCTGCATACATGTCTTGACCTTTATTTATTAATTTAATTTTTGAATTATTTATTTATTTAAAATTTTAATTTATTTTTGGCTGTACTGGACTTCAACTCCAGTACAGCCAAAAATAAATAAATAAAAATCATTTAAAATACAGATAATTACACTGTTATTCAAGTCCTTGCTACTCAAAGTGTGATCCATGTGATCCATGGGTCAGCAGCATCAGCATCCCTGGGAGTTTGTTGGCCCCCATCCTCGCTGCTAAATTAAATTCTGTGTTTTAACAGGAGGTAAATCCCCTAGAAAGGTGATGCATGTATATTAGTGATCAAGAAACACTGGGCTGAGGCATTGGTTCTCAACTTTGGCTGAATATTGGAATTATGTGAAGATTTAAAAAAAACACTGACATTTGAGTCCCACCCTCAGAGATTCTGATTTAATTAATCAGGTGCATGCCCTGGGCCCCTGCATTTAAAAATATTCCCTAGATGATTGAAAATCAGGGATAAAAACTGGCCTTAGAAATAAAGCTGCCAAAGAATGCATCCCCGAAGCAAAAAAAAACAGAACAAAACTACAGACAAATCTCACTTACAATAAAAAATAAAATCCAGTAATGATAAAAATAGAGTAAGACCAGGCACAGTTGATTTCAGGAATACAAGCAGTACTTTGCTGGTTTAATAACCAGCTCTGGGAAAGATTTTTTAAAAGGCCTGATTTGCAGCCTTTGTCAATTCTTGTGGTGTAAATACTCCAACCTGGACTAATTTTAAGCGTAGTTCATTTTAAGCTAATTTTGCTTCTCGCAAAGAATGGTGCTAATTTTAAGATCTTAAGTGGCTTGAAAATTTCTGAAAATGAAAGAAGTGGCTTTCACGATTGCTCGATGCCTCACACCCCCAGAGGCTGATTCAAAATTAGGACATCGCCCCAGGAGCCCGCTCCAGCAGCACTTTGGAGAGGAGAGTCGCGAGATGTCAGAGAGCGTCCGGTCACAGGTGTGTTCAGGGGGGCTGCCTGGGGGAGGCCCCACCTCCGCGGGAGCGCATGCCCCATCCCTGCGTGCCGACTCTCACCCAGCAGGCTTCACTCAGGCCCTGGCCCGCTGCTCCCGGAAGGCACGGGCCTCTGACACCTGCTTGGCTGCCAGAACCAGCCTGTCCCAGACTTGCTGGGACCACTCTGCCCCTGCGGTCCTGACGAGGCCCAGGTTTGATCAGGTCCTTCCGGGGCGGGTGTGAGCATCACCTCTGTTTCTCAGCAGGAGACCTGGCAGGGCAGAGTGCTGCTTTGTTAATCCGCAGACACCCTTTCCGGTCAGCTTGCCCTTCCCGGCCCTGAAGGGAGCGCAGGAGAGCGGGCCGGGCGCCTAACGTCCCCGGGAAGCGGTGCGGCTCCGCCCCGGCGGCGTCCTCGGCCGGCCTTCGCGTCCTGCGAGCTTCATCTGCTCCGCTTTGCGCTTCCTTGGTTCCCTGGCTTAATCGTGCCCGGTCCATTTCTCTTTCTGGAGCTGCGAGCCTTGACATCGTTCCAGGAAGCCCGTTTTACTGAGAGACCGAGTCCACTTTCGTTGCTACTGAACTCTTCCGGAACCACACCGCCTCTCTGGACCTAGAGGCTGCCGAGCGCGGGCGCCACCCCGGTGTGCACGCCGGCTGTGGTGGCGGCGCCGAGCGGTCACGGCCGGCCTGGTGGGAGCGCCCCCTGGCGGGGGGCCGTCAGCTGCTTGGCGGGCCGCCCTGCGGGGTCAGGGCCCCACAGAGCTCCCGGGAGCCCGCGCGGTGCGGAGTCAGACACCGCCGTCCCCAGCCTGCAGGGTGGCAAGGGGTCGGCAGGGATTCTGCCGCGCGAGCTTGTCTGTTCCCCGTGGGACAGGCTTTATCTATTATTCACCAAACCAAAGACGACTGAGCACCGCGGAGGGGCTCTCTGGCTGGAGACAAAGCAATGAAGCAAATGGAGGTGAACCCCTAAGACCTGCATGTCATCAGGGGAAGGGAAAATGAAGAAAGGCGATCACAAACAAACAGAAAAGGGGATCACAGGGGTGTGGGGAAAATGGGAGGGCAGGGGCTGAGAGGGAGGGAGGGAGCTCGCCAGCTCAGAGCCGGGGAAGGCCGCTGCGGAAACGACGACCCAGGGCAGGAAGGGTCAGCGCTGGGAGGAAGGGACGGAGCCACGGAGGCCGCGAGGAGGCATGGGCTCGGCGGGTCTGTGTGAGCCGGTCTGGCAGGCGGGCAGGGGCTGGGGGCCGAGTGCCGAGGGCGAGGGCGGGCTTTGGACTCTCCCCGGGACAGGGTTGAGGGTGGTCAGAGGTGGGAAGTCAACAAGACCACACTGTGGCGGGGGGAGACGGCCCCATGGCCGAGGTGTGGAGGGGCAGGGTCGGCCACAAGGCAGGACCCAGGCTGCGTGGACAGGGTCACCGGCCCTTCAGACCACAGTAATGCCACCCCAGCTCACTCATCTGAGCTCACTCGTCACAGACACCTCCACGGTCATAGCCTGTCACCGCGGCCCAGAAACACAGCAATTACCTGTCAGAGCTATGACACAACAACATGTATTTATGCTGAAACAACAGTAATCACAGCGCAACGCCTCTCCGGGCTGTCCCCGCTGACCCCGCTTGCCCTGACCGCTGACCCCTGCAGCCTCACACTCCACTCAGCCCACCCCCTCTGAGCTGACGGCTGCCTGACCCTCCCAGGCCTCGGCCCCCTCTGCCCGCTCCCCAGCGTGGTTGCTGCTAAGTTGCTGGCAGGCAGGGTCAGAGATGCAGGTGGCAGACAGGTTTTTGGAAATGTGTTTGTCATGTGGTACACATCATTAATATTTGATTTCTTTGACATAACTTATTCATCTACAGATGGTCAACCCTGAAATCAGATTGATTATATTCTTTGCAGCCAAAGATGGAGAAGCTCTATACAGTTAACAAAAACAAGACCAGGAGCTGACTGTGGCTCAGATCATGAACTCCTTATTGCCAAATTCAGACTTAAATTGAAGAAACTAGGGAAAACCACTAGACCATTCAGGTATGACCTAAATCAAATCCCTTATGATTATACAGTGGAAGAGAGAAATAGATTTAAGGGACTAGATCTGATAGAGTGCCTGATGAACTGTGGACTGAGGTTCGTGACATTGTACAGGAGACAGGGATCAAGACCATCCCCATGGAAAAGAAATGCAAAAAAGCAAAATGGCTGTCTGGGGAGGCCTTACAAATAGCTGTGAAAAGAAGAGAGGCGGAAAGCAAAGGAGAAAAGGAAAGATATAAGCATCTGAATGCAGAGTTCCAAAGAATAGCAAGAAGAGATAAGAAAGCCTTCTTCAGTGATCAGTGCAAAGAAATAGAGGAAAAGAACAGAACGGGAAAGACTAGAGATCTCTTCAAGAAAATTAGAGATACCAAGGGAACGTTTCATGCAAAGATGGGCTCGATAAAGGACAGAAATGGTCTGGACCTAACAGAAGCAGAAGATATTAAGAAGAGGTGGCAAGAATACACAGAAGAACCATACAAAAAAGATCTTCACGACCCAGATAATCATGACGGTGTGATCACTCATCTAGAGCCAGACACCCTGGAATGTGAAGTCAAGTGGGCCTTAGAAAGCATCACTACGAACAAAGCTAGTGGAGGAGATGGAATTCCAGTAGAGCTGTTTCAAATCCTGAAAGATGATGCTGTGAAAATGCCACACTCAATATGCCAGCAAATTTGGAAAACTCAGCAGTGGCCGCAGGACTGGAAAAGGTCAGTTTTCATTCCAATCCCAAAGAAAGGCAATGCCAAAGAATGCTCGAACTACTGCACAATTGCACTCATCTCACACACTAGTAAAGTAATGCTCTAAATTCTCCAAGCCAGGCTTCAGCAATGTGTGAACCGCGAACTTCCAGATTTTCAAGCTGGTTTTAGAAAAGGCAGAAGAACCAGAGATCAAATTGCCACCATCAGCTGGATCATGGAAAAAGCAATAGAGTTCCAGAAAAAACATTTATTTCTGCTTTATTGACTATGCCAAAGCCTTTGACTGTGTGGATCACAATAAACTGTTGAGAATTCTCAGAGAATGGGAATACCAGACCACCTACCTGCCTCTTGAGGAATCTGTATGCAGGTCAGGAAGCAACAGTTAGAACTGGACATGGAACAACAGACTGGTTCCAAATAGGAAAAGGAGTACGTCAAGGAGGTATATTGTCACCCTGCTTATTTAACTTCTATGAAGAGTACGTCATGAGAAACGCTGGGCTGGAATCAAGATTGCTGGGAGAAGTATCAATAACCTCATATGCAGATGACACTACTCTTATGGCAGAAAGTGAAGAGAAACTAAAAAGCCTCTTGATGAAAGCGAAAGTGGAGAGTGAAAAAAGTTGGCTTAAATAAAGCTCAACATTCAGAAAACGAAGATCATGGTATCTGGTCCCATTACTTCATGGCAAATAGATGGGGAAACAATGGAAACAGTGTCAGACTTTATTTTGGGGGGCTCCAAAATCACTGCAGATGGTGACTGCAGCCATAAAATTAAAAGACACTTACTCCTTGGAAGGAAAGTTATAACCAGCCTAGATAGCATATTAAAAAGCAGAGACATTGCTTTGCCAACAAAGGTCTGTCTAGTCAAGGCTATGGTTTTTCCAGTGGTCATGTATGAATGTGAGAGTGGGACTGTGAAAAAAGCTGAGCGCTGAAGAATTGATGCCTTTGAACTGTGGTGTTGGAGAAGACTCTTGAGAGTCCCTTGGACTGCAAGGAGATCCAAGCAGTCCATTCTGAAGGAGATCAGCCCTGGGATTTCTTTGGAAGGAATGATGTTGAAGCTGAAACTCCAGTACTTTGGCCACCTCATGAAAAGAGTTGACTCATTGGAAGAGACTCTGATGCTGGGAGGGATTGGGGGCAGGAGGAGAAGGGGACGACCAAGGATGAGATGGCTGGATGGCATCACGGACTCGATGGACGTTGAGTCTGAGTGAACTCCGGGAGCTGGTGATGGACAAGGAGGCCTGGTGTGCTTCAATTGATGGGGTCGCAAAGAATCGGACACGACTGAGCGACTGAACTGAACTGCACTGAACTGATTCATCTACAGTCCTTTATTGTTCTGGAAGAAAGTAATCTCTTGTCTCTTTATCCATTTATTCAGTCTACAGATATTTGTTGAATCATAGCTACAAGCCCCCTGGGTAGGAGCTGGAGATACTAAGGCAAGGTACCCTACCCCCTACCCCCTACCCCCAGGGTGTGGCTGCCTGCAGATGTCACTGCCTCTGGCTCTTCACTGGGCACCAACACCAACCAGTTTCAGACCACAGAGCTAGAATCTCTCTCCAGTAGAAGGAAAGAAAGGAGAGTCACATTTCTCGTTTACTCTGTGCCAGATACTAAATAAGGACGTGCATCTACAGACCTAACCTTTATTCCTCACAACATTCTGGAAGATGGATGTGATCGTTCCCATGAGCCCTGATGAGCATATTGTGGCCGGGAGCCGTGACACCCTCTGCACACTGTTACACAGCCAGTTAACAGCAAAGCCAGGGTGGCAGCCAGCTTTGCTTGGCTCAAAAACCAGCTTTTTCCACTCCACTGTAGTTAGAACATAAGAAAGCAGATCAAACTGAGATTAAAGGAAGGACTCGGGCATGTGCTCAGGCCCACCTCAGTGAAAGAAAAGCATGAGGCCAAGAAGGTAGTCACGTGTCAGAGGTGATAAAGCCTCAAGAGCCAGCAAAGAATCACGAAAACAAGAGCAGCGAAGACAAAGGGACATCGTGGAAAAACCCCGCCAGCTGTTTCATGTCACAGCGTGAGTCACCCCCGAAAGACCTTGGAGGAAGATGAGAAAATGGGTAGGTTTGGGGATAATTATCTGAACTCGCTGGGAGGCAGAGTCCTGCCAGATGCGGCATGTTTAGCATCCAGCTGCCTGGAGGTGGGGGGCGGAGGGCTCTCCTGGGACTTCTAGTAAAAGTCAGCCAAATGGTGCCCTCATCTCTGGGTCTAGAGAGGAGCCCTAGATCCCTGCGTCTCAGCCTGGGTCCCTGCACCCACAGGATTATCAGCAGCCTCGGAAGACACAGGAGTAAGAGGACAGATTTTTTAAGAAAATGTCCATTTTACTTAAACATTTGAGCAAAAGCAGTGACATTACTTTGATAAGAAATGTTAATATATTATGCAAGAGATCGCCAGTTTCACATGGAATTTGAAGATAATCCGTTTTCAAGGAAGTTTCATGATTTCGGTGGATCACTTGAAGCTTTGTTTCTAGACGTCTCAGTTCAGTTCAGCTCAGTCGCTCAGTCATGTCCAAATCTTTGTGACCCCATGAATCACAGCACGCCAGGCCTCCTCTGCAGAGTCCTGCCAGATGCGGCATGTTTAGCATCCAGCTGCCTGGAGGTGGGGGGCGGAGGGCTCTCCTGGGACTTCTAGTAAAAGTCAGCCAAATGGTGCCCTCATCTCTGGGTCTAGAGAGGAGCCCTAGATCCCTGCGTCTCAGCCTGGGTCCCTGCACCCACAGGATTATCAGCAGCCTCGGAAGACACAGGAGTAAGAGGACAGATTTTTTAAGAAAATGTCCATTTTACTTAAACATTTGAGCAAAAGCAGTGACATTACTTTGATAAGAAATGTTAATATATTATGCAAGAGATCGCCAGTTTCACATGGAATTTGAAGATAATCCGTTTTCAAGGAAGTTTCATGATTTCGGTGGATCACTTGAAGCTTTGTTTCTAGACGTCTCAGTTCAGTTCAGCTCAGTCGCTCAGTCATGTCCAAATCTTTGTGACCCCATGAATCACAGCACGCCAGGCCTCCTCGTCCATCACCAACTCCCGGAGTTCACACAGACTCACGTCCATCGAGTCCATGATGCCATCCAGCCATCTCATCCTCTGTCGTCCCCTTCTCCTCCTGCCCCCAGTCCCTCCCAGCATCAGTCTCTTCCAATGAGACAACTCTTCCCAAGAAGTGGCCAAAGTACTGGAGTTTCAGCTTCAGCATCAGTCCTTCCAATGAACACCCAGGACTGATCTCTCTTAGCATGGACTGGTTGGATCTCCTTGCAGTCCAAGGGACTCTCAAGAATCTTCTCCAACACCACAGTTCAAAATCATCGATTCTTCAGTGCTCAGCTTTCTTCACAGTCCAACTCTCACATCCATACATGACCACTGTAAAAACCATAGCCTTGACTAGACAGACCTTTGTTGGCAAAGTAACGTCTCTGCTTTTGAATATGCTGTCTAGCTTGGTCAAAACTTTCCTTCCAAGGAGTAAGTGTCTTTTAATTTCATGGCTGCAGTCACCATCTGCAGTGATTTTAATGATGCATGTTTGCTGGGAAATACTGCGACAGTCCACATGGTTACCTCAAATTTGTGACAGATCAGCTGCTCCCATCCCACCCTCAGATCGGGTTTAACGAACCATAACTGGACTCTCATCCTGGGCTGGAAGTTCTGCTGGGTCCTGTCAGATTAACAAAGTATTGCTAACGTGGTAATCCGGAACATATGTCCACAGTAACTGTGGCATCGTCTGTTACTTAGGCAATGTAGAGGCCTGTGGAAAGAGTTATGTGCACTCAGAGGAGTGATTGATTTTACCTAGGAGGGGGCTGCGGGTGAAGACTTTGAAGAGAAGTTTCACCTGAAGGGAAAGGATTCTGCCGTGGGGCTGTCCCCCGCTCCGGGCAGAGGAAGCAGGGGACTTACTGCAGCCGGAGTGTGAGGCACACAGGGGACACTGGCCAGAGGCAGGTAAGGCACATCCCTGGGTTCAGATGATGCAAACCTTGACCGTCACCCTGCGCATCCTAGACCTTATTCTGGAGACAATGGAAGGCCAGCATCGAAAGGTTTAAGATGGGTAAGAAATACAACCAAACCTGGTGGAGGGTGACTCGGAGGGAAGAGGTCTTGAAACTCAGATTCTAGGCCAGCCATTCTGAGGTCTTTCCTAAAGGCATCCGGCCCCCTGGGCAGCTCAGTCCCTCCCGTCAGGTGCAGATGTGAGGCATTTACGGAGCCAACTGCAGCATGTGATCACCTCTGTAGGACGGATGTATATATTGCTCTGTCATTGTTGGTAGCATTTTGATAGATGCATTTCAGTACAACTGGTTTCCTCTGTAATCTTCTGTGTTTTCTTTTATGCCCTTGAAAATATTGGTTTGGGGACTTCCTTGGTAGTCCAGTAGTTAAGACTCCACGCTTCCGCTGCAGGGAAGCAGGTTTGATCCCTGGTTGGGGAATTAGAATCCCACGTGTCTCACAACATGGCTATATTATATATATATATACACACATACATGGCCAAATATATATGTGCGTGTGTGTGTGTGTGTGTGTGTGTGTGTGTGTGTGTGTGTATTGTCTTGGGAAAGACTCTATGGACTTCACAGACTGCCGAAGGGTTCATGATCAAACATTTGAAGATATGATATAGACCATCTTCTTTCCTTTCTCCACATGCAGTAATTCCTCAGTCAAGTGAGAATTTATCAAACATCTCTCCCAGGCTCAGGCCCGTGTCAGAGGCTGTGCTCTGAGGATCTGAAACCAGGCTGCCTGAGCTGGACTCCTGCTGGTACGTGTTTGAACCATATGATTGTGGCCAAATTAAATTTCACCTCCCAGTTTCCTCCTTGGTAAATGCGGACAACAGTAATCCTCACTTCAGGGGGCTGTTTTAGGAATGAAATCAGCTAATGCCTTGCAGCTTCGGGCAGCGTCCAGCCCCCTGGTCCCAAACCACAGACCGTTTACTGCAGAATCAGGGAGACAGTGTTACAGGGAAGAGTCCATTTTGACTCCAAGCTGGATCTGTTTCTTTGACTTTAATCTTTGCTTTTCTTTGCTTTTGTTATTATAATCATACGTAATAGCCTACCTCAGGGAACTCTGCCCCTCTGCCTGAAGGGTAAGCCAAAGTTGCCTTTGTTCAGGGAGACACCCTGACTGTCTAGACCTGTGGATGGCTACAGTTCAGTTCAGCTCAGTTCAGTTCAGTTGCCCAGGCATGTCCCACTCTTTGCTACCCCATGGACTGCAGCACTCCAGGCTTCCCTGTCCATCACCAACTCCCGGAGATTGCTCAAACTCATGTCCATTGAGACGGTGATGCCATCCAACCATCTCATTCTCTATCGACGCCTTCTTCTCCTGCCTTCAATCTTTCCCAACAGGGTTTTTTCAAATGAGTCAGCTCTTCACATCAAGTGGTCAAAGTATTGGAATTTCAGCTTCAGCATCAGTCCTTCCAATGAATATTCAGGGTTGATTTCCTTTAGGATGAACTAGTTGGATCTCCTTGCAGTCCAGGGTACTCTCAAGAGTCTTCTCCAACACCACAGTTCAAAAGCATCAATTCTTCTGCGCTCAGCTTTCTTTATAGTCCAACTCTCACATCCATATACAACTACTGGAAAAACCGTAGCTTTGACTAGATGGACCTTTGTTGGCGAAGTAAAGTGTCTGCTTTTTAATATGCTGGATGACTACAGGAAGGAAGAAATTAACATATCCGGTCCTGAGGCTGGCCATTCCAGGGGATATTTGCGAGGTTGATGGCCTTTTACTTTGCCTCCTCACCTCCTCCCCCTCAGTTCTATAAAAGAATCTGGCATCCAGACCCTGACAAGATGGTTATTTTGAGACATTAGTCTGCCATCTTCTCGGTCTGCCAGCTTTCCTCATAAAGTCATATTCCTTGCCTCAGCACCTTGTCTCTCGGATTTCTTGGCCTGTTGTGTGGTGCGCAGAGTGAATTTGGACGTGGGAACATGGTAACCTCAGGCGACACCACTCCAGAATAGAGCTGCTGTTTGACACGACTCTCATTGCTTTGGTTTGCCGTCTTCGGATCTTCCTAAGAATGACCTGAAACTTTCAGCTGAAAAAGAAGTAGTCACAGAATCCCTTCAAAGTCTATGTTCATCTAAAAATGTGGTAGCCGTCTTAGCTGATGTCCCCAAAAGCGGAACCCGAGCTAAAGGATTTGTGGCAGGTTGCCTTTGGGAAGTGAATCCAGGCCGCGCTGGGGAAGGAGGATGTGGTGGCGGGCAGGGAGCAAAGCTGCAAAGGGGAACCAGCAGGCTGCCTCCCAGGACAGCAGGCCCCTCCGAGAGGTCGTGCAGAACACGGCCCGCCGTCCTGCCAGGGTGAGGGGGTGGTGGGCTCATCCACCCACCAGCAACTCTCCCTTGTCTCTGAGGGCTGGCCTGGGGGTCTCACGTGGGAGCCCAGAGAGCTGCGGGGGCAGAAGTCGCCCACAGACGGGCCGCCCGGGTGCCTGGGGAAAGGCCGGTGTGTCGGGGAGAGAGCTGCCTCAGAACGCCGCCAGCCCCCACACGGCGCTGCTTCGGTGGGGACGGCAGGGAGCCGTGCCATCACGGGCAAGAGAGACAGTAAACAGAGGAGCCTCTCCTTTATTTGATTTTAAAATGTTACTGAAAGAGGTTTAACTCCACCCTGCCTCTTTCCGCGGCTCCCCGCCTTCCCCTTCTCGCCATAGCCTGTGATTTTCACCCCAGTATTGCTTCAGCAACTTATGTGTGCTTTGGTCTGTAAGAGCTGTCTC
>SJYC01043008.1:0-16597 GCA_006408675.1 Madoqua kirkii
ATATAATATATAATATGATATGATATATTCTATAATATACATGAATACATTTATAAGTATTTATAAATTAGTATAAACAATATTTTATATTGTTTATATTATATTTAACATATATATTTAATAGATATTATAAACATTATAATATTACATATTATTACATATCGTATTACAGTATTTTATATTATTTTTAATAACATAATATATATTATTTATATATTATATATAAATATATTATATACCAGTTTAGCTCAGTTCTGTTCAGTTCAGTCACTCAGTCATGTCAGACTGTTTGCAACCCCATGAATTCAGTCCTCCCTGTCCATCACCAACTCCCCGAGTTCAATCAGACTTAGTCCTATCAAAATTATGGTTAAAGGGATTTTTCAGTTCAGTTCAGTTCAGTCACTCAGTCGTGTTCAACCCTTTGCGACCCCATGAATTGCAGCACGCCAGGCCTCCCTGTTCATCACCATCTCTCGGAGTTCATTCAGACGTCCATATGTATATTATCTGTTTAACCATATTTTTATAGGACCATCTTTTTATTGGAGCATTTAGCCCATGTATATCTAAAGTATACTCAAAAAGTGTTAAATTTAGACAGTTTTGAAAGGTATGTACTGTTACATTTTGTTCATCTCTCGGAGTTCATTCAGACGTCCATATGTATATTATCTGTTTAACCATATTTTTATAGGACCATCTTTTTATTGGAGCATTTAGCCCATGTATATCTAAAGTATACTCAAAAAGTGTTAAATTTAGACAGTTTTGAAAGGTATGTACTGTTACATTTTGTTGCTTGTTTTCTAACTGCTTTCAGAATTCTTTTCTATTTCTGTCTACTTCTTTTAACCTTTCCCCTGCGGCTGGTGATCTTCCTTAACATCATGTTTTATTCTTTTCTGTCTTTCTTTTTATACATCTATTACAGCTTTTGTTCTTTGGTTTCCATAAAGTTGATTGATATCAACCTATTTTATCTACTTGTTTTGAACTGATAGTCGTTTAAGTTCAAGCGCATTCTTGAAGTTCTGCATTTTCACCCTCCCTCCTCCACATTTTATATATTGTCACATTTTATAGCTTTATGTTTATCCCTTAACTCTTTACTGTAGTTAAAGTTGACTTTTTTTGTCTCTTTTATCTTTTAATCTTTTCACTAGCTTAACTAGTTAATCCAGCGTCTTTATTGTACATTTACTTTAAACAGTGAACATTTTTTCTTTTACATATTTTATTTCTTTTTATAATCTTATGTTTTTTTCCCTGAAAAATGGCACTTTAACATCATTTCGTGTAATGTCAGTTTAACGGGGATAAGCTGTTTTCGCTTTTTCTTGTATGGGAAACCCTATTACTCCTATTCTGAATACTAATCTTATTAGGTAGAATATATTTGGTTCTAGTGTTTTTGTTTGTTTTTTCATCCTTTACCCTCAGCACCTTAAATATATCATGCCACTTCATCTGGATTGCAAAGTTTCTGCTGAAAAATCAGCTGATAAACTTTTGGAATTTCCCTTGGATGTGATTCTTTGTTTTTATTTTGGGACATTTAAAACTGTCTTTTTATCTTTTAACTTTTGTCTTTTTAATTATGATATGTCTTGGTGTCAGTCTCTTCAGGTTTATGCTGCTGGAACACTTTGTGCTTCCTGGACCTGCGTATATTTCCTTCAGGTTAGGAAAATTTTCAACCATGTTATTTTCAAATATATCTTTTGCCCCTTACTGTCTCTCTTTTCTTCATGAGATCCCTGTGAGCCAAAAGCTAGCACACTTGACATTGTCTCAGAGGTCCTTTAAACTATTTTTTTTTAATTTTATTATTTTGATTAGACATTTTCCACTATTCTAAGTCTCTTATATATTTTTCTGTATCATCTAATCTGCTGTTAAATTCATTGAGTCACTTCAATTATTGTATTATTCAACTCTGATTGGTTCTTTTTCATATTTCCTAGTTCTTTGTTGAATCTCTAATTGTGTTCCTTTATTGTTTTCCTTTATTTCAGTTAGCATTTTATAAGCATTTTTTAAAAACTCTTTATCAGATAAATTTCTTTTTCTTTTTTTTTTTTTACTTTTATCTCTCTCTCTCTCTCTCTCTCTCTCTCTCTCTCTCTCTCTCTCTTTTGTCATTTGGAACACATTCCTCTGTCTCTTTCTGTCTGACTGTCTCTGAAATTCAATGAAACAGTAACCTCTTTCAGTCTAGAAGATGTGTCTTTCTCTGAGAGCATCCCCATGCAGTTTGTGTGTGCCCAGTGACTTTGCCTGGAGAGCTGTACCTGAAGCAAGCATGGCCCATCCTTAGAGGCTGTGGGGACCACTGCCTTGGCAGGCAGTAGGGTTGGAGCTGGGAAGACTAGATCCAAAGCTGGTGTGACCTGAAGCTTCTCCCCTGGTGCAGTGGAGGCCACTGCCTTCATCAAGGCTGGGATTAATGCTGGAGGGACTGGACCTCTGGTCCAGAATGCTCCTTTGTAGTCGAAATGAATTGTGGCCTCTCCCTGGCTCAGGGGTGGCTGCCACTTTGGTTGAGGGTGTGAATCCAGGGCCTGAGAGGCTAGATCACAGTCCGGCTTCTCCCTGGACTCAACCAGAGACAGGACCAGAGCCAGAGGGTCTGAAACAGCAGCCTGGCGGAAGCCTTGGGTTCTTCCTGTGGCAGTTGCTACCTTGGCAAAGTGTAGGTCTGGAGCTGGAGAAGCTGGAGTCAGAACCCGGGAAGGCTGGGGGCTATGCTAGGGCGGGACTGGGAGGACCTCAAGAGCCCCAGACCATTTTCACTCTGCAGCTTCTGTGCTGAGACCAGGAACAAGCAAGTCCACGCATGTGCTCTTCAAGAGGAAAGCCTCCGTTTCCTACAGCCCTTCACTAAGTGCCACTGGCTTCCACACCAGATGAGGGGGCTCATCTTCCCAATGCTGAATCCCAGGGCTGGGGTTCCCAACGCAGGGTTCAGACTTTATTCTCCAGAGATGATTCCTGAGCCTGCGGCATCCTCTTTCTCTTCTGAGTCACCCACTAAGTGTGTGGTGCCAGCTAAATTGCTTGTCTCCTGCCCCACCAGACTCTTCCTGGTTCTTTCTTTATATGTTTTATTGTAGATTAATTCTGCTGGTCTGCATGTCATTCTTGAAACGAGTTGTTCTAAATGTGGTGGTAGTTTTGTTGTGTTCATGGGTGGAGGTGAGTTCAGAGTATTGGTTGTGTTAGTCACTCAGTCGTGTCTGACTCTTTGAAACCCCATGAACTGTAGCCCACCATGGACTCCTCCAGGCAAGAATTATGAAGTGGGTAGCCATTCCCTTTTTCTGGGGATCTTCCGAATCCGGAGATAGATCACAGAACTCCTGCATTTCAGGCAGCTTCTCTACAGTCTGAGCTACTACTCTGCTATCTTGATCCCACCTCTTGCCTAACTATAGCACACTCAACAGGTAATTCTCCCCACCCCCCAACCTTTATTTTTAAATACACTTTGTAGAAGGTTAAATGGAATTTCTGAAATGCTACCTGTCATTGTATTTTGTTCTTTTCTGCTCATATTTGGCATAATATGTGATAATATCACTGTTATAATGATAATTTTGAATCTAATTTAGTGCATAAGAAAGTAAAATTTTTGAGAACTACAAATTTATTTTGACACACATACACAAAGTTTTATATGGTTGTTGGGAACCAAGGAATTAAATGATCTCTAAATAATCACAGATTTTATGAAGTCTAACATAAAATAGTGGTTCTAATATAAACACTGTAAACCTTCTTGTAATACCCAATTGCCTTTGTATATACTGAAGATAAAAACTGTGTGCTGGTTTAAAATGATAAGTTTTCTAGCTCCAGAGGCCTTATTGTAGCTCCAGCTAATTTGTACTTGACTTTCATCATTAGATCCTAGACTTCTAGAATTACTAAGAATTCTGCAGGACCACTAATATTGGGAAAATTTTTTTACATCATGGTTTCTGTATTTTAAGAGCCTACAATTTTAACTAGCCCACCCCAGCACAGACAAATGAAGGAAGAGTATGTATACAAATATGCATAAATAAGAGACTTCCCTGGTGGTCAGACAGTAAAGCATCCGACTGCAGTGCAGGAGACTGGAGTTCAATCCCTGGGTCAGGAAGATCTTCTGGAGAGGGAAATGGCAACCCACTCCACTATTCTTGCTTGAAAAATCCCATGGATGCAGGAGCCTGGTTGGCTACAGTCTATGGGGTTGCAAAGGGTTGGACACGACTGAGCGACTTCACTTTTTTTTTCTACCAAATAAGATCAGCAAAGTCACTTTTCACATCAAAAATAAATTTCCCAAAATTATGACTTTAAGAAGGTAAAAATAGCCAACATTTTCAATTTAATGGTGTCAGTACAGGTAACTTTGAGTATAAGTTCATCAAGTTCAAGAGATCAGCTTGTTTTCAGCTAAATTGTCTTTAAAAACGTTTCAAAGAAAGCTTTTTCATTTAATTCATTCTTCTTTGTGGAAGGAAGATTTGGTATTTTAAAATTTATTTTTTTATTTGATCTATCCCAGAAACCATATTGCTTAAGAAAATTGGAGGAAAAAGAAAAGAAAAAGAAGAGAATGTGGAAAGATCTCTGGAACATTCCTTTTCATGACAACTGCTGTTACATGTAAGGAATTTGTCATTCATTGTTAAAAAGAGGATCCAGCTGTTAAAAATGAGTTTTATCCAAAGACATGAAGACTATACCCCCAAAGAACAAGCAAATCTACCTGAAGGATTATAACAGAGTGGAAGAAGAGCATAAAAATTTATTAGTTGGACAAGTGGCTAAAAGAACTCTCTAACACGTCAAACTAAAAGTTACATATGCTCTGAAGATGATAGTAAAGCTTGTACTGAAGCTGATAGTTATGAGGTGTTTAAAAGCTGTCATTCTTACAAGATTTCGTTTTGTTATAAGCCATATTTTTATGATTCTGAAAATGGAATAAAATAATGACCTCATAGAAGCTCAGAGTTCTTCCATGAAACACTTTGACACACCCTTCATGGGCTAAATTTCTCCATGATAAAACCAAGGGGAAATGAGTTGGTGGGGATGAGAGCTTCCCAGACTTAATCTGTTTCTGATTTTTTTAACAACACATTTTTGGAGAAAACTAGCACATCGTTTTAGAAAAATGGAACAGATTATAGTTCCATTATTTATAGTCTAATAAGAATCTGCTTCATTACACTGCTTTCTATTGAGTACACAATATAATTTTTATCAATCTTTCAACAGAGAGAAATACTGTTGATAATGCCAGACAACAACTCGAAGAACATCACATCATACATGATTTACTACTGAAAATTGTGGGAATAAGCTTGATTTCTGGTATTCATTAAAATCCTATTTCTATTTAAAATTAGTTGATTCTCGGTTTCCTTTTTTTCTACAAATTTTGATATTTCATTCATTTATACATATTTTCTTCTGCTTTAAGATATTTAACATGATGCATACATCCATATCTTAAAAACAATGCTTATTGAGCTTTTAAAATTAGAAGTTATTGCATGTACATTTTAGAAACTCTGGAAAACACAAAAATTAAAAGTATAAAAGTTTTACAAATAAATAGAATCCTTTCTTTCACTACAAAGAGGTAAATACTATGATGAGTAATCTTATGTATCAACTTGGCTATGCTCTGGTGCCAAGTTGTTTGGTTAAACACTATTCTAGATGTTGCTATAAAACTATTTTACATTCAAAATAATTGCCTTTAAGAAAAGGGCATTTTCCATAATGTGTATGTGATTCATTCAAAGAGTTGAAGCCCTCAAGAGAACAAACAGGTTTTTCAGAGAAAAAAGGTTCTGCCTCAAAATTGTAATGCAGAAATCCTATCATCTAACTTCCCAGACTGCTGGCTTCACCTCTGGATTTCAGACTCAAGACTGTGACTTGACTTTTTGCCTGTTCTGTGGATTTTGGACCTACCAGTCACCACAATTAGGGGAATCAATTCCTCAGAATAAATCTTTCTCTCTTTCTCTCTCTATCTACCTCTTTCAATATATATATGCAAAGTGTTGTATTATATACATATAATGTTCTACATATGTATGTATGTATATATATATATATAAAGTGAGAAACAAGGAATTAAAGATCTCAAAATCTTCACAGAATTTATTAAATATGTCTGTGTGTGTGTATATATATATAGAGAGAGAGAAAGTCGCTGCCTCTAGTTGTCTATTTTGTGGAAAGAGGAGTATCCTGGGATAGAGTAAATACAGATTCATTAGCCCTAGAAAAGGGCTTGTTGGTGAGTCAGATACCTAGAGGAAAAATTGGTGGAAGAAATGTCTGTGAATGTACCTATCTGAGGGAGAACCAAGTCTGAGGGTCTTAGTATCATATGTTAATGCCCACTAGAGTGCAGCTATTGCTAAAGGATGCTAAAACACTACAGAGACACAATGACTCAACCGGCTCAACTCAACAGGACTTTGCCACCCACTTCCCCAGCACTCTCCTAGTGCGCTTATGTAACCATGACGGCTGGGAGGAAGGCAAGGTGTGGGGTCAACAGCCATAAAGCCAGGATAAGTCCTACAACTGCCCAACATCTAATGTGATCGTCACAGAGACAAAAGCTGAAGCCCAACTACAGTGTCAGCACTTAAGGCAAGTACCAGATCCCTGGTGGCAAACTGACTTACATCCAATTCACTCTCTTCTGGAAGGAGAAAGGATTTACCATAGTGCCTGTATTGTCTGTCTTTCCTGTGTCCAGGGCCTCAGCTAGCCCCAATGTACAAAAGTTTAAAGTATTAGGGCCACCTCCACACTTCAGAAAATATCCCCTAGAACAAAGAGACCCCACTGCAGTAGCAAAAATTAAACTGAACAAAGTTAGAGAGTCAAGAAAGACTTAATCAAGGACATTGCAATGAGGAGAGAAGCGAAATCTTGGCCTTAATTCTCTGTCAAAACAGATGCAGGATACTGGATGCTTGGGGCTGGTGCACTGAGACAACCCAAAGGGATGGTATGGGGAGGGAGAAGGAAGGGGGTTCAGGATGGGGAACATGTGTATACCTGTGGCAGATTCATGTTGATGTATGACAAAACCAATACAATATTGTAAAGTAATTAACCTCCAATTAAAATAAATAAATTTATATTTTAAAAAAACAGAAGACAGGAGGGATTTTAAATGTTAGGATGAGTTAGTGGAAAAGTATTAGAAGGTATTAATGGTGTGGGGCATTTAGATTGATCATTGGGATGTGTTGAACACACTGAGTTATTTCTGAATTTACAAAAGATTTTCTCTGATTAGTCATCTATGTTTGTTAACTGGCATGCATAGAAGTTAGGATTCTACCTTTCCACAGAATCTGGGAGATAAGAGTCCTTTACACTTCAAAGGAATGGCTCCGGGTATTTGAAAATTACTTTCTGGGGTTGTAAAATTGGTAAGAGGCTGTCAAAAAAATATTCATGTCAAAGGGACAGATTATAAATTTTTCTAAAATAAATTCTCTAAGAAAGGGGAAATTAGGGTCTGGAAGTGAAGGGAAGTGAAGGTCACTCAGCCATGTCTGACTCTTTGCAACCCCGTGTAGCCCACCAGGCTCCTCTGTCCACAGAATTCTCCAGGCCAGAATACTGGAGTGGGCAGCCCATTCCCTTCCCCAGTGGATCTTCCCATCCCAGGGACTGAACCCAGGTCTCCCACATTGCAGGCAGATCCTTCACCATCTGAGCCACAAGGGTGTGAAGTCTATCTAAAATTTAGCCCAGCTGAGAGAAATAGTAAGGTTCTCTTCAGCACCAATTTATGGTGAAGGAGACGAAGCAGTGGGCATTTGAACAAGGTATATACTGATTCTATCAAATAAACTGACAGCAGGATAGATCAATGGAATAACCTTTTGACAAAACCCTTAAAGTACAGACTTAAAATAAGATCCTGCAGGAATAGGAGAGCATCTTCCAGGATGACATATATACCTGAAATCAATAAACTTCATATGGTGCTGCGTCCCAGTTGTGTGCCTTCATTCTCAACATGTAATTTTGCATTCGTAGTCTGAAATTAGGCAAGGTGGAAATTGCAAGCATTACAAATCTAACCTTCACAGTCCTACTCCCAAAGTTGACTCTTCAACATTTGCCAGCACACCACCGACAGCAGGAAAGGAAAGGAGTCTTCATCCTCGTGGGAGTAATTGGCCTTAATTATCAGGAAGAGGCAGATACTCTATTGGCCAAAGCAGTGGTAACTCTGAACTCAAAGTACCTTGACCTTAACTGAGGGGCACTGCAAGTTTCCTAATCATTACCATGTGTCAGAGAACCAGTTATTCCTCCCACCACGTTGCTAAGAAAAGTCTTTGGACACATTCACCACAAAGACTCTCAACTTTTTGGCCCTAGAAAGTAGAAAGAGTTTTTTCTTTTCCTATTAAAAAAGAAAGAAAAGAAAGAAAGAAAGAAAGAAAAACACTCATTTTCTCCACAGCAGGAAGGAGTTGTGGGAACAGGCAGTTCCTTTAGGGGAAACCCCCACCCCATCAGGACATGTTCTTTCTCCCCCTTCCCCCCTTTTTTGGCATAGACAAAGCTATTCTAATAGTTTTCAATATATTTTCTGAAACCTTGTGCCATTCTGTATCAAATTAAAAAGTGTAGAAAAGCAATGCAACATCTAAATACTTAGGAGTGTAGATCCTCTAATCTTTAGGGCATAGAAGGTAAACCCACTTGTATTATACTTTACGTTTCACTTCAGAGTAGCTCCACTTGAAGCTCTTTTTCCTAAATTAGGTGAGTAATTATATCACTTTTTGGTAACTATCTTGATAATTTTTTTAGAACAATGGAGGTCTGTTTTAAAAGTAATTGACTTGTTGATCTTCAGACTCAAGGTGAAGGTGAAGTTGCTCAGTCGTGTCCGACTCTTTGTGACCCCGTGGACTGTAACCTACTAGGCTCCTCCGTCCATGGGATTCTCCAGGCAAGAATATTGGAGTGGATTGCCATTTCCTTCTCTAGGGGATAGATCTTCCGAACCCAGGTATTGAACCCGGGTCTCCCGCATTGGAGGCAGACGCTTTAACCTCTGAGCCACCAGGGAAGCCAAAAGCTGTAATCACCAATGCACTTGGAGAAGAAAACAGCAGCCTACTCCAGTACTCTTGCCTGGTAGCCTGGTGGGCTACAGTCCACAGGGTCGCAAAGAGTCAGACACGACCCAGCAGCTAGTACACACTGATGCACTTGCATAAAAAAACAGTTCTTCTTTATGGACATTCCACTCCCACACATTTTTCCTCTCTAAAAGGCATTTCTTTATATTAAGACATCTTGGAGCATATTACAACACTTTCTAGTGTTATACACATTTCCCCCTGAAGTTATCGTATTGAGAAATTGCAAAGGATGATATGCCAGAATAGGATATATGAAACTCATATCAATTTGCTTATCAAGTGGATTCCCATACACAGCTTGTCTATCAAATCACACATTATGTACAGAAAAGTAGTAAAAAAAATTTCAACAAATATCTATGCATGTCCAATGTGTTTTTTTAAATAAATACCTAAAAATAATATTATTTGATTCCAAAAGTATGCAGAATTCCAAAATTTTGCTGCATCTTATGAGGTGGACCTTTGCAAGAGAATTAAAATTTCATGTCCTTCACAACTGTGTACGAGATCACTTTTTCCTCTTCCTACTTCTAACCAAATTCTATCATAAAAAACCAACAGCTATATACCAGTGATTATGTTTCCTGCTTTTTGACTCCTATGACCTTGTACGTAAGCTCAGGGGGCGTGCAGCAGACTTATATCTTCTGGGTTCCAGAAAAGATCTGTCCAGGGCAGTGGGGAGAGTTCCTGGTGCTTCTTAGGGACTGAATTGTCCATATGGACTGAACACAAAAATCATACGTTGAAGCTCTACTCTGCTCTGTATTTGGAGATAAAGCTTATAAAGAGATATAAGTTTAAACAAGGTCATAAAGGTGATGCTCTAAAACAACCTGCTGTTCTTAAAAGAAGAAGGGACACGTGGGGTACACGTGTACCGAGAAGACCATCTGCATACATAGCAAGGAGGTGGCCACCTGCAATCCAAGGAGAGAGGTCTCAGGAGAAAGCAGAACTGCCAGCACTTTGATTTGGGGCTTCCAACCCCAAGAATGGGGGGTAAATAAATTTTTGCAGCTTAAGTCACCCAGTCTGTGACATTTCCTGACAAAGTGGACATGATTCCAATTATAGCAAGAAAGTCTTGAAGGGGACCTGACATTTAGTTTTTGGTGTTGAATGAAGGCTGAAGAGGCACATTCTGAGCAAAGAGTTTTGTGTGCAGAATGTTACGGGTGGAACTCCCAGGGCAGTTATGTGTCCCCAGATGGCAGTCAACATCCGTGCAATGCGTAGCCTTGTTTTGAAAGATATTTTCCAATTAACTGTGTGTGGAGACCCAGTGTACTGGGTATGTGGGAGAGGCTTCCAGTTCAATGTGGTTCTCAACACAGAAGCTACATAGTGGAGAGAAAACTTTAAGAAGAGGAGGATCTCAATCTTGAAGAACTTTAGAGTCTGCATTCCATGGATCCCCTTCACATGTGGGGAGGGTGATAAGGCTTTCCCAACCAGCTTAGGTCTTCTCCACCATAAGGCCACGTGCAGCAAGGAGAGCCACACAGGAGTACCAAGAGGGAGGAGGCCTTTCACACAAGACAAAAGCTTTACAAATGCAATGAGTGACGGAGAGCCTTCAATTACAGTTGATAACTTGCTCAGCACCAGAGAATACACACTAGGTAAAATGCTTATAAGCATGGTGAGTGTAGAAAATTGTTTAACCATAAATCCATATAGCATAAGTCATACACTAGAGAGTGCACACCAGAGAAACACCAGTGAATGCAGCAGTTGCAGGAATGTCTTTAACTTGTTCTTCAATTGCAGACAGAAGAAGCCGTCTCAGCTAGACAAGCTGGTGGGTCCTCACAGTGCACCTGAGTCATCTTAAAATGCTTAGAGAACTCAGATCAATGCCCCTGCCTCTTCAATTCCTGGAGGGAATCTTGAGTACTTGGAGCCCTTTGGGATTTCTAGTCCCCCTTCTCTATTATTTTCCTCACAGACAAAATCTATTTTAACCTCTTCTATCCATCCCATTGGTGAGAGAGGGATTCCCACTCTAGGATTAGGAGGATCGTTGGACACATATGGACAGATGTGACTGATAGAATGAAAGTAATCATGTATACTCACAAGGGAGAAGGACCCTGCATCAACATCCGTGCAATGCGTAGCCTTGTTTTGAAAGATATTTTCCAATTAACTGTGTGTGGAGACCCAGTGTACTGGGTATGTGGGAGAGGCTTCCAGTTCAATGTGGTTCTCAACACAGAAGCTACATAGTGGAGAGAAAACTTTAAGAAGAGGAGGATCTCAATCTTGAAGAACTTTAGAGTCTGCATTCCATGGATCCCCTTCACATGTGGGGAGGGTGATAAGGCTTTCCCAACCAGCTTAGGTCTTCTCCACCATAAGGCCACGTGCAGCAAGGAGAGCCACACAGGAGTACCAAGAGGGAGGAGGCCTTTCACACAAGACAAAAGCTTTACAAATGCAATGAGTGACGGAGAGCCTTCAATTACAGTTGATAACTTGCTCAGCACCAGAGAATACACACTAGGTAAAATGCTTATAAGCATGGTGAGTGTAGAAAATTGTTTAACCATAAATCCATATAGCATAAGTCATACACTAGAGAGTGCACACCAGAGAAACACCAGTGAATGCAGCAGCTGCAGGAATGTCTTTAACTTGTTCTTCAATTGCAGACAGAAGAAGCCGTCTCAGCTAGACAAGCTGGTGGGTCCTCACAGTGCACCTGAGTCATCTTAAAATGCTTAGAGAACTCAGATCAATGCCCCTGCCTCTTCAATTCCTGGAGGGAATCTTGAGTACTTGGAGCCCTTTGGGATTTCTAGTCCCCCTTCTCTATTATTTTCCTCACAGACAAAATCTATTTTAACCTCTTCTATCCATCCCATTGGTGAGAGAGGGATTCCCACTCTAGGATTAGGAGGATCGTTGGACACATATGGACAGATGTGACTGATAGAATGAAAGTAATCATGTATACTCACAAGGGAGAAGGACCCTGCATGCCACACAGGACCACAGTCACACTGGGGTTGCATTTGGTAACCGAGTGGACAGCCAGGGAGTGTAAGAGACAGGCTTTGTAATATCAAGAAGATGAGATGACTCCTGGTTCCTGTGGAAGGATGGAAGTGAGCTCTTGGAGTAATTCTGCAGGTCAGTGGGAAACTAAAACTTGTCACTCGGGGATAGTCAGGCACTCCGAATAGTCCCCTTGGTAACAAGGGTTGTTTGGATGGGGACTTTGTTCATGGGGGCAGAGTGGGGAGGGGAATTTGTCAGTAGGCCATTCAAGGCCCTCCTGGGCTCATGAGATATCAAGGCAGCACATAACGCTGGGCCTTTACTTTAGGTCTTACACTGCACCATCTTAGTCAAAAGGGCCTGAACTTGATTCTGCTTGTAACCTGCAGGGAAGGTCTACCTTCTCCATAGACATTATGTACTTGTCAGGTTTCAACACCACTCAACTGGAGAATAATCTGTTTCACGTTGTTCTGGCTTCTATGACCGTAAAAGGCTTACTTAAAAAAAATAAACAGACTTTATTTTTAGAGTAGTTTTATGTATACATGGAATTGAGCAGAAAGTACAGAGAGTTCCCATATACCACTGCTCTCCTCTATCACAGTATCTCCACTAACATCTGGCATTAGTGCAGACATTTGTTAAATCTGCTGAACTGATATTGAATTATTATCTTTACCTAAAGTCTATAATTTACATTAAGATTCTTTGTGTTGTACAGTTATATGAGTTTTAATGCATTCATATGTTCATCACTGAAGTATACAGACTAGTTTTACTATCATAAAAATACCCTGGGCTCCACCTTTTAATCTCTTTCAGTTCAGTTCAATCACTCAGTCGTGTCTGACTCTTTGTGGCCCATGGATTGCATGCCAGGCCTCCTTGTCCATCACCAACTCCCAGAGTTTACTCAGACTCATGCCCATTGAGTCACTGATGCCATCCAACCATCTCATCCTCTGTCGTCCACTTTTCCTCCTACCCTCAATCTTTCCCAGCATCAGGGTCTTTTCCGATGACTCAGTTCTTCACATCAGGTGGCCAAAATATTGGAGCTTCAGCTTCAGCATTAGTCCGTCCAGTGAATATTCTGGAATGATTTCTTTTAGGATGGACTGGTTTGATCTCCTTGCCATCCAGGGACTATCAAGAGTCTTCTCCAACACCACAGTTCAAAAGCATCAATTCTTCAGGTCTCAGATTTCTTTGTGGTTCAACTCTCACATCCATACATGACTACTGGAAAAATCATAGCTTTGACTGGACAGACCTTTGTTGGCAAAGCAATGTCTCTGCTTTTTAATATGCTGTCTAGGTTGGTCATCTGTTTATCCTCCCTTCAAACTTCTGGAAACCTCTTCTCTTTTTATATTTCTGTAGTTTTTATTTTCTAGAATGTCATATAGTTGGAATTATACACTTACACGGTCTTTTAGGACTGACATCTTAACGAAGCAATATGCAGTTAAGTTTCCTCTATGTCTTTTGTGGCTTGATAACTCATTCATTTTATCACTGAATAACATCCCATTATGCAGCATGGATGTATGTAGCATAGTTTGTTTTTCCATTTATCTTTTGAAAGTCTATTTTGGTTGCAAACAGCCTTTGGTAAATATTAATAAAATTGCTGTCAACAAATTTTTTACTAATGTGATGGGTAAAAAATAATATATCATCTTTATTTGTTCCCTTCCCATTTATTTTATTTACAAGTGAAAACTAACAGCTTTTCATTTTACTTAGCCGTATTTTTTTCTTCTGTCAACTGCCTATAACTACTTCTGGTGGTTTAAAAAGATTATAGCTAGTCAGTACTGAAAGTTTACAATGTAAAGTGGACAGTATATACCTCCTTTAACCCTATATCTACTTTAAACCTATATTCACTTCCTAGATTCCATTACCTAAGGAGTTTTGCAGGTGATGAATGAAAACAGGGACTTTCCTCATATCACACACATAGTGTGTATGGGAGATAGCTTGAAGTCAGTTTTTAATTTCAAAACTTTTATCTGTAACTACTCTTTCATATCTTCTTTATTGATCAGCTCATCTATCAATATAGATTTATTATATTATTAACCACATCTCTCTAATATATACTGTACATCTATCCCAGGGCTTTTCAGTCTATGAGTTGAAGTCATCAAATTTATGTCATCATCCCTGACATCATCTCTAATCTACAGAATGTTTCATATTTCTAGTTAAGGGTTTAATAGACATCTACAATTTAAGTTATTCCTTTCCTAAAACTTTCTCCTCCAAACCACTTTGACTCCCATCTATCAATTCTAAAGTTTAAAAAAAGCACTGTTACCATCTTTTATTAGTGTCTTTCATTCTTTAAATTACATCCATTAGCAATGTTTATTGACATGAGTTTCAAAATATTTTCCAATATAGTAATTTCTGATTATTTCTATTAATAATTCTCACATGCAGATCCAAACATCTTTTGCCTGGCCATGGCCATATTGTCCTAATTGTTTTCATACTTTTAACTTTTGAGTTGTAATATATATGTAAAATGTGAAGGGTATAGCTATATGAATTGTGTACATATTATGCATCGAGATAAAGAAAACTTACTGTTTCTAAGTTTCCTTCATTTCTCTTCCTAGACAAAATCATTCTTCCCACAGATATGCCCATTATCCTATAAATTCAATCACCATAGATTAGTTTTCACTGCTCTTGAACTTTAGAATGGAATCATGTAGTGGGACTGTGGGGTCATATCGTAGTTTTCCTTAAAAAGGAGTATCCATAGAGTTCTCCATAGTAGTTGTATCAGTTTACATTCCCTCCAACAGTGCAACAGTTCCCTTTTCTCCACAGTCTCTCCAGCAATTGTTTGTAGACATTTTGAGGATGGCCATTCTGACTGGTGTAAGGTGACACTTCCTTGTAGTTTTGATTTGCATTCATTTCTCTGATAATGAGCATTGTTGAGCATCTTTTCAAGTGTTTATTAACCATTTGTATGTCTTCTTTGGAAATATATCTGTTTAGGTTTTCTATTTTTTTAATTGAACTGTTTTCTAAACCAATATTTATTTTCTCCCTCAATGACTCTATTTTATCTTTAATAAAGTCATTTGTACCATTTTTTTTTTAGATTCCACACATAAGCAATATCATTTCTTTGTCCTTCTCTGTCTGACTTGGTCCACTCAGCATGACAATCTGTAGATCCATCCGGGTTGCAATTCCCAAGTTGGGGATTTTCTCATAAAGCTAAACATTCTCTTAGCATAATGGTTATGCCCTCTTAAATAATGATTATATCCTTTTAACATAACATGTTGCTACAAATGGCATTGTTTTGTTCTTCTTCATGGCTGAGTAATATTCCATTCTATATATGTACCACATATATCCATCTATTCCTCTGTCAATGGACATTTAGGTTGCTTCTAAATGTCTTGATTATTGTAAATAGCTCTGCAGTGAACATTGGGTTGCAGGTTGTTTTTTTTTTTAATTACAGCTTTCTCCAGATATATGCCCAGAAGTAGGATTTTTAAATGAAATGGTAAATCGATATTTAGTTTTTTAAGGAACCTCTTTATTGTTCTCACAGTGGTTTTGCCAATTTACATTCCCAGCAATAGTGTAGGATGGTTTCCTTTTTTTCCATAACTTTTCCATCATTCATTGCTTGTAGATTGTTGATGAATGCCATTCTGAGTGGTGTGAGGTGACGCCTCATCTTAGTTTTGATTTGCATTTCTCTAATAATTAGTGCTGTTGAGAATATTTTCAGGTGCTTTTTAGCCATCTGTATGTCTTCTTTGGACAAATGTCTACTCAGATCATCTGCTTGTTTTTTGATTGGTTTGTTTGCTTTTTTAATATTGAGCTGCCTTAGCTGTTGAATATTTTGGAGATTAATTCTTGGTTAGTTACTTTGCTTGCAAATATAATTTTCAAAACTGTGTGTTGTCTTTTCATTTTGTTTCTAGTTCTCTTTGCTGTGAAAAAGTTTTTAAGCTTAATTAGATCCCATTTGTTTATTTTTGTTTTTATTTTCATTATTCTAGGAGGTAGATGCAAAAAGATATTGCTGTGATTTATATCAGCAAGACATAAATATATCTGCGCTTTCCTCTAAGATTTTCATACTATCCAGTCTTATATTTAGGTCTTTAGTCCATTTAAATTTTATATTTTTTGCACGGCATTAGGGAGTGTTCTAACTTCATTCTTTAATCTGTAATTGTCCATTTTTCCTAGCACCATTACTTGAGGAGGCTGCTCTTCTCCATTATATATTCTGGCCTCCCCCATCATAGATTACTTGACCATAGGTGCTTGGGTTATCTCTGGACTTGCTCTCCTGTTTCACTGATCAAATGTCAATTGTG
>SJYC01043009.1:0-12164 GCA_006408675.1 Madoqua kirkii
ATCCCTTCATTCTTTCTGGAGTTATTTCTCCACTGATCTCCAGTAGCATGTTGAGCACCTACTGACCTGGGGAGTGCCTCTTTTAGTATCCTATCATTTTGCCTTTTCATACTGTTCATGGGGTTCTCAAAGCAAGAATACTGAAGTGGTTTGCCATCCCTTCTCCAGTGGACCACATTCTGTCAGATCTCTCCACCATGACCCACCCATCTTGGGTTGCCCCGTGGGCATGGCTTAGTTTCATTGAGTTAGACAAGGCTGTGGTCCTAGTGTGATTAGATTGACTAGTTTTCTGTGAGTATGATATCAGTGTGTCTGCCCTCTGATGCTCTCTTGCAACACCTACCAACTTACCTGAGTTTCTCTTACTTGGGCGTGGGGTATCCCTTCACGGCTGCTCCAGAAAAGCACAGCCGCTGCTCCCTACCTTGGACGAGGGGTATCTCCTAGTTATTCAAGTAGGCTTTTGATAATTGTTCTCTCTGAATTAATATCCACTCATTCATTCTCTTTTTTATTTCTATTTTATTTTATTCTTTTCTTGATCAGCTTTGCTGAAGATGAAAAATCTTATTAACATTTTCAAAAACTATATTCCAGTTTTCTTAGCTATTTGTTTCTTTTCTTGTATGGATATTGTTCTTGATTTCACTAGTTTCTTCTTTATGTTTATTTTTATATGTATTTTCTCATGTTTTTTTTTCCATTTTAAATATTTGCTAGCTTGCCTTATGCTTTTAAATAATGTTATATATTGTTAGTTTCTAAGCAGAAAGAAGTTTTAGTTTTTTTCTCAGTTTAATATTTTACTGCATTGTCTTCAAAGAACATAGGCCATAAGATGATTATCGTTGGATATTATTAAGGACTTCTTTGTAGATTAGTTTGATTTTTTTGAAATCTCCATATTTTCCTGCAGAGAAGTGATTTTGTGTTTATTATAAGTAAACTCCTATGTATCTGTTTCAACTTATCAATTGCATTTAAATATTTTATCTTGATGGTCATTGTAATAACAAATGTTATTGACAGGTTTATATTGATAGAAGCATTAGAAATTAGCAATTCCTGGATATACTAATAGCATTTACTTATCTATGGGTTTCAAAGTGTGTTGAATATAGTCAGGACACTTGACACAGAAATCTGTAACTGAGTGTGTGTGTGTGTCTGTGTGTGTGTGTGTGTGTGTGTGTGTGCACCTGGTCAGTTGTGTCCAATTCTTGGAGGCCCCATAGCCTGTAGCCCACCAGTCTCCTCTGCCCATGGACTTTTCCAGGTAAGAACACTGGAGCAGGCTGCCATTTCCTAGTGCATGGAATCTTCCTGACCCAGAAATCAAACCCGCATCTTTTACATCTCCTGCATTGGCAGGCGGGTTCTTTATCACTATAGCCACCTGGGAAGCACAAGAATATATATGCCTGCCTGCCTGCTACATTGCTTCTGTTGTGCCCAACTCTTTGTGACCCCCCTGCACTGTAGCTCGCCAGTCTCCTCTGTCCATGGGATTCTCCAGGCAGTGAACTGCCTTTCCAGAGCACCATTGGGGAGTCACTGAAGATAATATCTGACAGCACACCAGTCTTTGTGGAAATCTAACAGTACCCTTAAGTCTTTTCTTCCTTTCTTTGTAACCATGAGCCTAGGCAATTTTGCCATAGACTTTCATGGGTGTATGCTTGAGACCAGTTCATATGTATCTTATTTATGTTATCAATCACAGAGCTACTCAATATAAAAATGATTATATTCATCTAGTTCATTAATCGTGTCTCTTCTGATTTTACTCTTCAGATATCTTTGTATATTTGCTGTGCATTCTTGTTTCCCAAACTGGTTACTCGCTCAGAGGAAAGAATATTTTAGGTATCAGCTACTGCTCCTTTTCAAGTTTGGCATATGTGGGAATGCTCTTCACCATCAGCTTAAACATCTCCATTTGCCAAGTAAGCTTCCCCCTGACAGTGTTATGGACTGAACTGTGTTCCTCATAGATCCACATATTGAAGCCTTAACCTCCAATTTGATAGCATTTGGAGATGGAGTGTTTGGGAGATGATTAGGATGATGCAATGAGGGATGAGGTCCTCATGATGAGGTTAACGTCCTTTTAAAAAGATTCTAGAGTTTGCTCTCTCTCTACGCATGCACACTGAGGAAAGGCAGATGCCCTGGGGGAGGACATCTGTAACCCAAGGAGAGACCCTCAACACAGAGCAATCCTCCTGGCCCCTCAGTCTTGAACTTCCTCTCAGTAAGAAGACAGCAGAGAAGCTCCTCTGCTACTTTCCTCCTGCAGGTGGCCATTCAGCAAACAGGTGTGTGCCGAGGAATGGTGGGAAGAAGGGACAAAATAGAGAAACTCACTCCTTGACATCTATCTTTTTAGATTTTAACCAACTTTAGAAGGAAATGGCAATCCACTCCAGTACTATTGCCTGGAAAATCCCATGGACAGAGGAGCCTGCTAGGTTACAGTCCATGGGGTCGCAAAGAGTCGGACACGACTGAGCAACTTTCCTTCCTTCCTTCCTTTGTTTTTTAATAAATTTAGGTTCATAGAAAATTTTGATAAGTAATATATACATAGAATGTTCCTTGTATCTTTCATTTACCCTTCATCCCTAATGTTAACATCTTATAATACTGTAGTATATTTGCCAAAACTAAGAGATTAAAATTTGTAAATTAGTATGACCTAAGTGGCTATCGTTTTTCCAGTGGTCATATATGGATGTGAGAGTTGGACTGTGAAGAAGGCTGAGCGCTGAGGAGTTGATGCTTTTGAACTGTGGTGTTGGAGAAGACTCTTGAGAGTCCCTTGGACTGCAAGGAGGTCCAACCAGTCCATTCTAAAGGATATCAGCCCTGGGATTTCTTTCTTTGGAAGGAATGATGCTAAAGCTGAAACTCCAGTACTTTGGCCACCTCATGAGAAGAGCTGACTCTTTGGAAAAGACTCTGATGCTGGGAGGGATTGGGGGCAGGAGGAGAAGGGGACGACAGAGGGTGAGATGGCTGGATGGCATCACTGACCCGATGGACATGAGTCTGAGTGAACTCCGGGAGTTGGTGATGGACAGGGAGGCCTGGCGTGCTGCTATTCATGGGGTCGCAAAGAGTCAGACACGACTGAGTGATTGAAGTGAACTGAACTGAAGCCCCAGTATTACCTGAGTTTTTCACTCACTTCTCTTTTCAGTTCCAAGATGTGATTCAAGGTGTTACATTGAAGTTAAATGTGTTTTTTTTTTTAGTTAAAAAAAAAAAGCCACCTGTTTGCAGTATATGGTCTGAAAGGCCAAACCTTTACTGTAGATCTTTTCTATATTTTCCAATTCATTTTTTTTAAAAAGCATGCATGTTAGTCATGGCACTCCCACTTAGTGGCCCTGGGTGCCTGAGGCTACTAATTACTCTGCTTCCTGTTCTTTCTATTTTAACACTCTTATCTTTTTCCAGGGCTAGCATAATTTCTGTTTCTTTGAAAACTTCCTGAATCTACCCACATCCACCCCAACAGAACTAATTGCTCACTTCACTGAGCTCTATTGTACTTCTGTTATATCCGATCATAGAATTCAGAGTCTGAGTTGTAACTAAAGTGATTCTAATGTGTCATTCTCCTCTGTAAGATTAATCTTTCTCAGTCTTCTTCTGTGCCTCAGCATATACAGCTTCCTGAGTTTTATTCCTTTCCAGTAATAGTGACTTGGTGCTGCAGTGATTCTCAGTAGAAGATATACGGAATTTTTTCTCCAGCAATGCATTCTCCCATGTCCTTAAACTCTGCACTGAAATTTATATCAGGCTTCCTTGATAGATCAGTTGGTCAAGAATCCGCCTGCAATGCAGGAGACCCTGGTTTGATTCCTGGGTAGGGAAGATCCAACGGACAAAGGATAGGCTTCCCATTCCAGTATTCTTGGGCTTCCCTGGTGGCTCAGCTGATAAAGAATCTGCTCTCAGTGAGGGAGACCTGGGTTTGATCCCTCGGTTGGGAAAATCCCCTGGAGAAGTGAAAGGGAATTCTATTCTCCTCTATAAAATTAATCTTTCTCAACCATTCTTCTGTGCCTCAGCATATATAGATACCCATCAGTAATAGTGACTTGCTGCTGCTGCTAAATCGCGTCTGTCGTGTCTGACTCTGTGTGACCCTGTAGAAGGCAGCCCACCAGGCTCTGACGTCCCTGGGATTCTCCAACTAAGAACACTGGAGTGGGTTGCCATTTCCTTCTCCAATGCATGAAAGCAAAAAGTGAAAGTGAAGTCGCACAGTCATGTCCGACTTTTAGCGTCACCATAGAAGGCAACCCACCAGGCTCCTCCATCCATGGGATTTTCCCAGGCAAGACTACTGGAGTGGGTTGCCACTGCCTTCTCTGACTGACTTGTAGTGATTCTCAATAGAAGATTGTATAAATTTTAGTCCAACAATGCATTCTCCCATGTCCTTAAACTCTGCAATGAAATATATATATACACATACACACATATATATGTATATATATATCAGATCAGATCAAATTAGTTGCTCAATTGTGTCCGACTCTTTGCAACTCCATGAATCGCAGCACACCAGGCCTCCCTGTCCATCACCAACTCCCAGAGTTCACTCAAACACGTCCATCCAGTTGGTGATGCCATCCAGCCATCTCATCCTCTGTTGTCTCCCTTTTTCCTCCTGCCCCCAATCCCTCCCAGCATCAGAGTCTTTTCCAATGAGTCAACTCTTCGCATCAGGTGGCCAAAGTACTGGAGTTTCAGCTTTAGCATCATTCCTTCCAAAGAAATCCCAGGGCTGATCTCCTTCAGAATGGAGTGGTTGGATCTCCTTGCAGTCCAAGGGACTCTCAAGAGTTTTCTCCAACACCACAGTTCAAAAGCATCCATTCTTTGTATACTTACATAAATGACTTCCCTGGTGGCTCAGATGGTAAAGCGTCTGCCTACAATGCAGGAGACCAGGATTCGATCCCTGGGTCAGGAAGATTCCCTGGAGAAGGGAATGGCAACCCACTCCAGCACTCCTGCCTGGAAAATCCCACGGACAGAGGAGCCTGGCAGGCTACAGTCCATGGGGTCGCAAAGGGTCGGACACAACTGAGCAACTTCACTTCACTCTCTTACACAATATGCAAATACTGTGACAAGAAATATTTTAGCTTCTGTGCTTTGCACTGAGAAATATTTTTCTCAAAGGAATTAAAGCTTTGTAGGATGAAAAAATATTTATGTAAATCAATAAAAATCAAGGTGGGTTCTCTTAGTATACTGTCCTAAAGTTTTAGCGACCAGGTCCAAGCTCTGTCCTTGTCTATCTTTATTGCTGCCGCTGCTGCTGCTAAGCCGCTTCAGTCGTGTCCGACTCTGCGACCCCATAGACGGCAGCCCACCAGGCTCCTCCTTCCATGGGATTCTCCAGGCAAGAATACTGGAGTGGGGTGCCATTGCCTTCTCCTCTACCTTTACTACTGCTTCTAAGTCACTTGAGTTGTGTCCGGCTCTGTGCGACCCCAGAGACGGCAGCCCACCAGGCTCCCCCGTCCCTGGGATTCTCCAGGCAAGAACACTGGAGTGGGTTGCCATTTCCTTCTCCAAGGCAGGAAAGTGAAAAGTGAGTTAAATACCCTGAGCCTCAACTTCTTAATCTATAAAATCTAGATAATAATAATGATACCTCCTTTATAGGGTGGTTTTAAGGACTGCATAACTTAATGTATGTAGTCTCTTGGCATATGGTAAGTGCTGTATAAATGTTATTATGATGAGTACAAAGATAGTTTAAAAGGACTGTGTTTCAGGCAAAACTACCCAATGCTATCAGAATTTAGGGTACAGGCTATTCCTGAGATTGGTTGTCATGACTGAGTAATGTATAAGATAAAATGTTTGGGGACTAGAAGTATTCTGGATTTTGATCCAAGTACTGGTTATGTGGGTTTCTCCAATTTTAAACAAATTTACCAAGCTGTGTAATTGTGATTTGAACATTTTCCATATGTATGCTATACTTCAATAAAAATGCTAATTTTAAAAAAAAGGTTCCTGACACTCCCACCAACAACTGCTCCATCCCTTACACATAACATTTACTGTAGTCAATTAACACTTTTGCATGACACTGCTTACCAGTCTTCAGGCTTTTTTAATTATCTTTTATTTTAAAACAGATTGTTTTATGATTCATTTTGTCAGACTGTGCCTCTTGAAATTTTCTTCTTCAAATCTCTCTAAATACTCACTTAACAGTATCTTTCATTTTCAAATATGAACAAAGTGGTTATAAAACATTTTTATGTCCACTAAGGTACTATTTTTTAAAATCAGGGACTTTGATGAATAGAATCATAACATAATTTAAGATACAGTTGTCAGTGTGAGGATAAACTAATCTAAGGGAAGTAGTTATATAGCCTTATGCTTTTTTAATGAAGCCATATTTCTTGATGCTTTAAGTCCAAAATATTTTAAAATAAAAATATATAAACCATTTTATGGTATATTTAGTTGAATTCATGGTGAAATAAACCTCAAATTTCCATTCTTTAAAGTTTTAATCCAAAAAATTAAGTTGCCAAACCATGCAAAAAATTTATATCTCCCCCATTCAATCCACTTAAATTGTACTGATACTGTGCTACTTAAACTTGCACACGAGTAAACATTATTCACCTGTCTTTAACCTTACTCTTCAGAAAGGAAATGACTAACGCACACAAGTATATGATTCTTCACGACTGTAGTCAGCAAGCAAGGGACTGTAGTGAATGAGGCCTCCTGTCTTCTTACTCCCTTTCCCATCCACAAGCAGTACTTACTGCACACAGACACACTCAAAAGAACAAGTACAAAGAGACAATTATCACTTTGCAATTCCACATCCCTCCTCCGTTTTGCGTATAGATCTGCACATATAAAAGGGTCTGCAAGCCCACATGCCATATGTTAAGTAATCTTGGCTTGCAGAAACTTGGGTGGAGTGCGCAGTGTGATTTGTAGATGTGCATTTATTTAAGCTTCGCAGGGTTTTGTGGTTCTACAAAGCTCCGGGGGACTGCCATCACATTACAATCACAGCAAGAATGTGACTGACTACCTCTTCTAGACAAAACTTGCACCTCAAATTCATCTTCAGTCTTTTCTAATATTTTGAGATCCATTGCAGGTATCTGTGTTTCCAACCCCAGTCTGTGGGCTTCTTCTATATGCCTGTGAGCAGTTCCATCCTCAGGCACAAGCAGGAGTTTATTCTGGTGTAGCAATACTGTCCTCCCATCATCCAGCCGGTTCACATCCTCTGCACCATCTGTTTGTGATATATCTTCACTACAGCTCTTGCTATTGGGAGAAAAGTATTTAACTGGAGTTCTTTCTTTCTTTGATAAGCACATTATTGCAACTTCAAGAAATCTTGGTGTTATCATTTAGTTGTTATATGTTTGAGGGTATTATTTATCCTCAAGGGTATTATTTTAAATAAAAAAGCTTCACTGTTAATGTAGTAAAACAAGGAATTGTCTACCCTTTTGTTCTATAAATGTGTTGTTTTCAACAGTAAGCATTAATACTAAGAGTTTTGATTAATATTTGTTTTCTCGTCCAACAGTTCAATAACCGTACATAGTCCTTCAAACAATTAGTTTCTAACTATTCAGTTCCAAAAGGGAGAGGAAACTGGATTTGAATCAGTAAATACTGATAAAGTAGTAAGGATGACATGAATATCATGTTATATTTTCCTTATTGTAAAATTTATGCAGAATTTCCTTCCCTTAACAGTGTTTAGATTATCCTATAATTCACTTGAGTTAATAGACTACCAAATAATGTTATTTCATTTTTTAGAGAAAACGCCATCATTTGATTGTGCCTCATCATAAATTCTATCCAATCTAACTTTTGTTTTTCCCACTTAGAGAAGAGTGGTAAGAATTCTCACTAACAAATAATTCCCATGACTCCCTTTTAATTTTATATACACACAAACACTTGAAATGCTGATTTGCAGCTTAAATTTATGATGATTTATATAATTATGATGATTATTTTAATTATATTAATTATGGTGATTTATATAATTATTGGCCACCTTATGCAAAGAACTGACTCATTGGAAAATACCCTGAATGCTGGGAAAGATTGAAGGCAGGAGGAGAAAGGGATGGTAGAGGATGATATGGTTGGATGGCATCACCAGTTCGATGGACAGGAGTTTGAGCATGCTCTGGGAAGTGCTGATGGACAATGAAGCCTGATGTGCTGCAGTCTGTAGGGTCACAAAGACACAGACATGACTGAGTGACTGACCTGAACTGATATAATTAAGATTCTTGATTAGAGGTATAAGTTAGCACTTTATGCTAGTAATTGTCTAACCACAGCTTTTGGGCTCTAGCCCAAATAGAAGGGGGCCACAGGAAATCTCTAAATCAAGGCATATTTGAGTTTGCATGGAGTAAACATTCCCACCATGGCTGAAACTAACATCACTGAATACGCATTTAGGATGTCATCGTGGAGGACACTTTTCTAGGGCAGAAAGCATGAGAAGAAGGATGAAGTGCGCTTCTGGAGGGACAAAGAAAAGACACCTAGCCCACCACACAAAGCTATGATTTTTCCAGTAGTCATATATGGATGTGAGAGTTGGACTATAAAGAAAGCTGAGTGATGAAGAATTGATGCTTTTGAACTGTGGGGTTGGAGAAGACTGTTGAGAGTCCCTTGGTCTGCAATTAGAACAAACCAGTCAATCCTAAAGGAAATTTTCCTGAATATTCATTGGAAGGACTAATGCTAAAGCTGAAACTCCAATCCTTTGGCACCTGATGCAAAGAATTGACTCACTAGAAAAGATCCTGATGCTGGGAAAGATTGAAGGTGGGAGGAGAAGGGGTTGACTGATTCAATGGACATGAGTTTGAGTGATCACCAGGAGTTGGTGATGGACATGGAGGCCTGGCCTGCTGCAGTCCATGGGGTCATAAAATGTCAGACACAACTGAGCAACTGAATTGAACTGAACTGATACTCTAAGACAAATTTAATATTCTTCACTTTAAATGTGGTGAATATTATTTTATTTGCTTTGAAATAATTATGTATGTGCACACATGACTGGTTGGTAACTTTTTAAATATAATATTTGTATTTGGTGTAGGAGCCAAAGGTATATATAATAATGTAGCAAAGTATGTATTGAAATTAAAATTCATGTTAGTTAAATAGAAAAGAACCTTTTTTCCCCTTAGCTAATATTTTAAATTCATATTTTGTAGTTTACAAATACAAGCAAGCTTAATTTAAAAATTTTGTGATTTCATGCTAAATGATGAGGTGTTGGAATAATTATGATACCTTCTCAAGATCACAAAACAGTGTCCCTTTACTACTAAAACCCTCTATTCAGTATATCAGTCATGTATGTGTCTGCTCCATTGCTTCTAATGTTATAAATTCTTTGAGAGAAAAGTTGCATTTTACTTATAAGTATCCTTTGTTTTACCCATTATAATATCTTGCATAAACAGTAAACGTCCAATAGATAGGTTTAAATGGCTTTCTAGTTGGAAAAAAGTTATAAATCAGCCTTTGTGTTCTCAGACGGTATATATTAGTTTAGTTCAGTTCAGTCTTCAGTCATGTCCGACTCTTTGCGACCCCGTGGACTGCAACATGCCAAACTTCCCTGTCCATCACCAACTCTCAGAGTTCACTCAAACTCATGTCCGTTGAGTTGGTGATGCCGTCTAACAATTTCATCTTCTTCTGACCCCTTTTCCTCCCACCTTTAATCTTTCTCAGCATCTTTTCAAATGAGTCAGTCTTTTACATCAGGTGGTCAACCAGCATCAGTCCTTCCAATGGATATTTGGGATTGATCTCCTTTAGGATGGACTGGTTGGCTCTTCTTGCAGTCCAAGGGACTCTCAAGAGTCTTCTCCAACACCACAGTTGAAAAGTATCAATTCATCGGTGCTCAGCTTTATAGTTTAATTCTCACATCCATACATGACTACTGGAAAAACCATAGCTTTGACTGGATGGACCTTTGGCTAGACAGACAAATGGCTGATTAATTTAATAAGGGTAACTTAGTGGTATATAATGCACATATTCTAGAGACACCTCTAAATATTCATTGGAAGGACTGATGCTGAGGCTGAAACTTTGATACTTTGGCCACCTGATGCTAAAACAGACTCAGTGGAAAAGACCCTGATGCTGGGAAAGATTGAAGGTGGGAGGAGAAGGGGACGGCAGAGGATGAGATGGTTGGATGGCATCAGTGACTCAATGGACATGAGTTTGAGTAAACTCCACGAGTTGGTGATGGACAGGGAGGCCTGGCATGCTGCAGTCTATGGGAATGCAAAGTCAGACATGACTGAGTGACTGAACTGAAAATATTCAGCATGTATTTAACAATTTTCTATAATCTATTTTATAATATTTTTATTAATTTCTAGAAAGCTGTTCCTCACTCAATATCAATTACAAATGCTGAAAAAATTAATATTATGAAGGAAACTTTTAAAAATTGTACTAAGGAAACATAATTTATTTTTTGCTCTTTATGTCATTCTTGTAAAAGCAGCAAAATTACTAATTTTTGTTATCCCAGATGTACTTTTGACATTTTAAGCCTAATGTTTAATCATTTAGTCATAGTAACAGCTGCCAGGTATGGAAGTAACTTTTATTATCACTACTGGTGATGATTTATTGTTTGAAGGATTTATTTGGTCAGATCCTCATCTGGCTAAGAATTTTTATTTTTTTTAGAGATGCAGTTGATTTGTCTCAATTTACATGAAAAATATATCTACTTGTTCCACCACTCTGCTATTACAACCTTCTCCATATTCTCGAATATAGTGTGACTTCTTAAAATGTTAATAGCCACTGAAATCACCCCCCTTTAATCTACAGTCAGTCTCAGAGGGATGAAAAGACAAAACATATGTCCCCGACATACTGAAATCAGAGTCCTGGTCTTCCAAATTCATGCACAGCAACTTTCCTGGACATCATGCTAACTGGTATCATACCGGATTCATGACAGAGAGATAAACACAGAAAATGATACATTAAGTGATAAAAATATAATCAAGCTTGACACTCATTTTCATTTGTCTTTTTAATAACTAAATTAATTATGGAAACAGAATGTGGTCCAATATATGTAGTAAAAAATAACATGTGTTTTTAGCCTTTTTTCTGTCTACTTATTTCAAGATGTAAGTTTTCTTTGAAGTAGAAGCTCTGCATTTTGTGACAAGTCTCTGAAGTACAGAGGGAAACGAGAGTCTGCCCAAACACCTCTGATGAAGCGAGCAACCATCTGAACTGTTTTTCTGTGTAACCGAAAAATAAATGATTGCAATTTTGATTTGAAGAAGATTCAGCATGTTTTTTTGTTTTACTTTCTAGTGATGCATTCTTTACAATACAACAAAGAGCAACGCCAAACCAGGGAGATAAGTAAAGTGAAACTGGTATGATAAATGTTAAGAACCTTACTTGTGTTTTGGACTAAAAGGTGGAAATATTTGCTGCCGATCCATAGTAAGGTTTCAGCACATTTAAGCAATTATTAAACAAATCCTGTTACTTTATTCTATCATTATCACAGTAAACTAGAGCTAGCATTCAGATTAAAATCTGATTTTGATGTATATATATATATATAGTTTTTTAACCTCTTTAGGTGGCTCAGAGGTTAAAGAGTCTGCCTGCAAAGCAGGAGACCTGGGTTCAATCCCTGTGTGGGAAGATCCCCTGGAGAAGGAAATGGCAACCACTCCAGTATTCTTGACTGGAGAATCCCATAGACAGAGGAGCTTGGTGGGCTATAGTCCATGGGGTCGCAAAGAGTTGGACATGACTGAGTGACTTCATTTCATATATATTTAAAAATGAATACTATATAATATATACAATAACAATGTATATAATAATGATTGAATACTACATAATTGCTATAACATATAATTAATTATATGTGCATATCCATGATCACACATATATGATGATATGTATATATCATAAATATATAAGGATATATAATACAATTACAATATATTGTTTTAATAATTCATAATATACTCTATATATGTGTACACTTATGTGTATACATCTCTGATATATATTGA
>SJYC01043011.1:0-25626 GCA_006408675.1 Madoqua kirkii
GGAGCATGAACCAAGAACAAAGATAGAAAAGCTCAGAATATTTTCAGAGAATGCCGAGTTGTCCAGTGTGCAGCTGCAGCACCAAATTTAGAGGCTATAATGTAAAGAAAAACAGAATGAAATCCATTTATGGAGCTATCTTCTAGAGATCTGCATTTTATTCTGTGTGTAATGAGGTGCCACCAAAGGTTCTCAGAACAGCTCTGTGGGTGGTGTACTTTAAGAATGATCACTACACCAGCCTTCCCACTCACCATCTTTGTGTAAGCTATTTTATGCTTCTGAGGCTGCTTCCTCAACTGTAAAATATCATAACAATTCTATGAAAGAGATAAGGTTAAAATGGTTTAGCACATCAGCTTCCTAGCATAAATGTAGACTCAATAAATAGTATTTCCCTACTTGCAAATTTGAGTGAAAACTTACTAAAATAAAATATAACTGGAATTCAACTAGGTATAATGATCAGTCTTTTAGTCAAAGAAAAAAGATCACTATCACACTGATATGTATTCAATTTTTTGAAAAATTAGTAACACATGGGCAAAGTATGCTTTCTTCCCCCCATCATATGCAGTGACTTTTTCTTAACAAAACTCTTTTTATAAAAGAGAACATTCTATACTTTGGCCATACTACATAGCATTTATGCACAGTGTGTTCATCCATCATGACCATCTGTCCAGATAAATGACTCCAACTTTAGGAAATATGTAAATGTACATATATACATATTTGCTATAAAATCTGTAATCCAAATTAAGTTTTACATAAAGTTCATTGAGGCAGGGAAATGACAGAATATGAATAATAGAAAATCGGTTTTGGAGTTTCTAGGAAAGACTAGGAGTGTATGAATCAGTGATGGTTCTATTGTTTGTGCTATAATAATCTTTGAGTCTATTCTTTTTATTTATCAGAAGTCAGTGTTGGTTTTTTTTACAGTAAGATTTACAACAGTATATTTTTTATACAATAACAACAATCCAGCCCAAGCTACCTTAATAAAGCCTATAGTAGCTATCTACTTCTTTTATAGTTCATTATCCTTCAAAGTGCTATCAGTTCAATGGGAGATAAGGGCTAAATTTTTTCTCTCCTGCGGGTTCACAGAAAAGGTATACTGCACTGGATACACTGAATTAGTCTAAGGATCCAGGTGATACGCTACTGTTGATGGTCTTCATGAATCCAAAATACATGGCCACACTCAAGAACATGTTCAAGTTGTCTACATTTTAGTTATCAAAGAACTAGTTTCCACAATAAAAGGGATACACCTTTCAGTAGGCCAGGGAATAAATTTTGTTTCTTCACTATAAACAAAACTAGCTTAAGGACTCTGGTAATGTAGAAGTCTTTCTTTTGGCTCACCTGATCCTATCCCTTCCCATGTACCCCTGCCTGTCAAAGGAAAACTGTTCAGGTTCCCATTGAATACCTGAAACGACTTCAGACATGCACACTCATATTGCTCGATTCTAGTCCATCTAAAACCCAACACTTCACTTGTCAGTGTGAGCTACCCATTCTGGCCCATCTATTTCATGAATTAAAACATGTTGTTACTCAGGTACCACAAAAACTTAAAGGAAGAAAATAGGCAATAATTTTAAACTACATAAGAGCAGACAAAATTTAATTTTAAAATTTAAAATACACAAAATAAGGGGGAAAATTTGCTTCAAAATTTCTGAGTTTAAACTGGATTCAACTTGGAGGGGGCAAACCTAAAAATTACATTGTTTATCTAAATCTCTCGAGTCTGGAAACCAGATTTTAGAAAGACCATATGAGATCGATTGTATTTTGCTCATGAGATTTCTGGCATTGTTGCTTGCCGCTTGAGTTAGTAATGCCCAGGAGAATAATGAATCTTTCTCAATTTGGCACTGTGGAGGCCAAAACCTGCCAGGAAACTAGAGTGCTAGTGAAAAATTCCAACCTGGCGGAAAGTTCTCAGAAGACAACCATCAGTTGGCATTGCGAAACAAGGGGGTAATCATGGAAACGGCACCATTTTTCCTCATTGCTAAGCAGTACTATGAAGTGAATGTGACTGAGTATTAGGATACTTTCCTTTTTTTAAGAATGACAAGTTTTGTTTATTTATTTTTACAATGAAATCCAGTACTAACATCACAGTTATTTCTGAAAAACCTTCTTGCCACTGGAATGACTTAAATAATTAACTGCATGAAAACTATTTTCTTTGGTTTTTCGAAAAAAAAATTTACAGATTCTCACTCTGAGGGCTAGTCTTCTTCGTACTTTGGTGCCCTGTGGTTCTTGCCTGGAGAATCCCAGGGAACGGGGGAGCCTGGTGGGCTGACGTCTATGGGGTCGCACAGAGAAGGGCACGGCTGATGCGACTTAGCAGCAGCAGCAGCAGGGAAACAGATCAAGATGTGAGCTTATGAAAACAAGATTGGAACACAGAAGCAAGTTCAGATTTCAATCAGGTGCTGGTAGAGTTATAAACCTTCTGATCCTTCTGCCTTATTCACATATAAAACTTTTATAGACTCCCTTCAGCATACAAAATTGTCTTAGTGGTACAATTTATGACCTTGTCAAAAAAAAAAGCACAGTGGAACCGTAAAGGCATTTCCATTAGCTTGTCATTTTTAAAGGAACTCGGACATCAGCTAATATCAGAGTGGGAGTTGGAGAGCAGGAAACTTACTGACACACAACAAAAGAGGAAATCCCAAACTGCCTGTATCTGAGAAGTGTCTAATGACAGGGACAATATGCGCACTGCTCTCCCCAAATCACATTTCTCTTTCACAGGTTTTCTGTCAAGCAGTTCCATTTTTAAGAAGACATGTATTAAGCAGACAAATTTCCATATTTTTCTCATCTATATTTTGATTCTATGTGGATTACATTAAAATACAGTTTAGTTTCAAAAAAACAATTAACTAGGAAATAGCTGGAAGCTGCTTCAATAAATCAGAAATATAAATTTTAACAGATATGTGAATATAATCAAACCCTGAAAATAATTTCTATAGGAAATCGTGTACGGGATGATCCGGGGAGATGGTGTGGGGTGGGAGGTGGGAGGGGACTTCAGCATTGGGAGCTCGTGTACACCTGTGGCTGATTCATGTCAATGTATGGCAAAACCAATACAGTATTGTAAAGTAGAATAAAGTATTTAAAAAAAAACACTAAAAAAAAAGATTTTACATAAACATATAAATAAAGGTGGCATTTGTTAGAACGTTAAATAGACAAAGGTGACAAAAAATATGTACGCTTGTGCCCTATGAAATAAAGTTAATATGTACATGATGGAAACATGCCTCTTCATTTTATGAAGAGGACTACTGAGTATTTTATGGAATATAATTCATAGAATATAATTTGTGTGTGTGTGTGTTTATGGTGGCTCAGCCATAAAGAAGAAAATGGCAACCCACTCCAGTATGCTTGCTGGGATAATTCCATGGACAGAGGAGCCTTCAGGCTACAGCCTGTGGGGTCACAAAGAGCTGGACATGACTGAGCACACACAGGCACTCATGTGTACATTTGTACATGTGTTTGTAGAAAGTATTATGGTAATTTAAATTTTTTGTGGATTTTGTGATAAAAAAGTATCCTTGGATATTAAAAAATAATTTAAAATGTACCTTTTTGTATCTTCTTCTTCCTGAATATCATCATGGCTTTGGGACACAGTTAACAATCCAGGAAATAAGTATTTATCGGTCATCACTCAAACAAAGCTTAACAACAGATGAGATAATGGAAATTGGAAGATTATAATTGGGAAAGGTATTTCCCAGTGGATACATAGGTAAAGAAAGCAGGGGGTGCCAATTACATTGGGATCTTGAGCACTGGTGCCAAAACACTCCTGTAAACTTTTCATCTTTTAGCTACTCTTGAGGATAATGGAAACTAACATGATTTGCACTAATTCCTGGCATGCTCCAGTCCATGGGGTCACAAAGAGTCAGACACAACTGAGCAACTGAACTGAACTGAAAGATAATATTAGCTCTAATTATCTCATGGCTCTGTCATTTTTTGCTAGAAACACACTATCAATCACTGCCACTAACAACACGGCTTTAATTCTATATTAAAATGCTGCATTAGTACCTTAAAGTATCCTCCACAGACATCCTAATGTTAAACTAACTGCTGTGACAATTAATTAATGAGGGCTGCCCTATTAGGCCCACCCTTTAAATAAAACGTGTATTGGTGGATATATATGTTACATTGAAAGTGAAAATGAAGTCGCTCAGTCATGTCCGACTCTGCGACCCCGTGTACTGTAGCCCACCAAGCGCCTCCGCCCATGGGATTCTTCAGGCAAGAATACTGGAATGAGTTGCCCTTTCCTTCTCCAGGGGATCTTCCCAATGTAGGGACTGAACCCAGGTCTCCTGCATTGCAGGCAGACACTTTAACCTCTGAGCCACCAGGGAAGCCCCTACATGTTACATTATTAGTGGATAAATATGGTATGTTATCATTCAACTTGCCCACATTCTACTCTGAAAGCTTCATTTTACATAACTTACATCAGCGTACATCTTTCTCCCAACCGATTTCTTTTCTTACAGTTTATGTTGTGCATCAAATGTATTATTATAGATGAAAGACTGCTGAAATGAAATGTTTTGCTAATAAAAATATTCTGGGTTAATTTGATATTTAAATGGTCTCCATACTTCCTAATGTCATTTTAAGAAGAAAATTAGTTGCAGTTGGTTATGATTTTATTTGTATATATATATGTGTGTGTGTGTGTGTGTGTGTGTGTGTGTGTGTGTGTGTATAAAGGAAACTGAATCGGCAAAGGAATAAAATGTTCTATAGCAATCTATAGTTTGAAAGATACAGAAATAATGTGGACCACTAGCAAATGACTTCAGCCTATAACCTGGTTAGCTTGCCATTTTACTATGATAAGGTTTGGCTACAAGTATTAGTGGATACTGATAATAATGAGTTAAATAAATAAGCAATTTCTCAACCATGGGAGAAGCCCAAGGTGAATCAGATGCTTCACACTGTTGGACTCAGGTCCCTTTTCATCTGTATGATCTTGCACTCTTCACCTAAGGTATGTTTTAACTATATTATCCATCTTCCATTCACAGGAAGAAGAGATGAAGAGGCAAGCAGTTTCCACAAGCTTACATAGTATGTTCCAGTTTCTATCTCTTTGGCCAGCTGCTCAGCAAATCAGAAATACAGTTTCCATCCTGAGCTGCTATATGTCCAGACAAAAGTCAGGTGTTTCTATCACTATGAAATCAGAAGTGAAGTCACTCAATCATGTCCGACTCTTTGTGACCCCATGGACTGTAGCCTACCGGGCTCTTCCCTCCATGGGATTCTCAAGGCAAGAGTACTGGAGTGGGTTGCCATTTCCTTCTCCACGGGATCTTCCCGACTCAGGGATCGAACCCAGGTCTCCTGCATTCCAGGCAGACGCTTTAACCTCTGAGCCATCAGGGAAGAGAAGATCAAATATTTCAGGGCAAAGGGTGATCTCTAGTACAAGTCAATGTATGGCATGTACATATAGAAAAAAACATATAAACTCTGTGGCTATGTAGTGCCTACAATGGAAAAAACATTTGTGCATATAATTGTAGGCAAGCAGTTAGTGCATATTATATTAACAAGGCAACTTAATATTATGATTTTTTCAGAACCATGCTTGAGCTCAGAGATCTTTTCTGAGCTATAAGTTATATGTTACTAGAAAATGAAGCTGTATTTATGTACTAGAAAAAAAAAGCCTATTGTTTCAGTTATCTTCTTTGTCACAAATGATCCCAAAATGTAATAACTTAAAATAACAGCTGTTTTGTTATCTCTTACAATATTGTGAGCCTCCTGAACTTACCTGGGCAGTTCTGTTCCATGTGATATTTGCAGAGGCTGCAATGATTTGAAGACTCAACTGTGTTGGTACGTGAAGATGGAGCTGTTCATCAGAGACTCTTAATACCCTCCAAGGATCATTTCACATGCCTGGCCTCCTCCAAGCATGCAAGCTATGTTCCAAGGGTCAGGAAAGTAAAGCTGATAGTAATTCTCTTCAAGCCTTCATTCAGAAATCCCAGAACATCATTTCTGCACATTCTTTGGTTAAAACCAGTCACAAGGCCATCCCAAAGCAAAGGTCAAAAGTGAATTAGGGGAGGTGGGAAGGTTAGGTTCTACTTTTTGATGTAAGCAGAGATATGTACTTAAAAGGAGGGAAGAAATTGTTAAAGGTCGTCTTCAGAGACTAGCTACTAACTATATGTAATAGCAAAAATAGTAGAAATAGCACAGAAAGTCAACAATTCAATGACAAAACTAAATCTAAAATTCTATCAGAAAGCATTGCTTGATAGATAATAAGGTCATTGGAAATGCCCTTACAGACAATGAAACTGCAGAGTAGCTTACAAAAATCAATTTTTTCTCACCTTCATTTAATAAGCATTTATTGAGTATCTTTCATGTTTCAGATATATGTTATATCATGAGTTTACATAATCAAGGCCATTCTTAATCACAAAGTCACTCCTGATTAGGCCCCTGGGTCAGGTGCCATTTCACTGGGTTTTCTGTGACTCAATACTTTGGCCACCTGATGCAGAGAACTGACTCACTGGAAAAGACCCTGATGCTGGGAAAGAATGAAGGCAGGAGGAGAAAGGGACAACAGAGGATGAGATGGTTGGATGACACACCACTGACTCAATGGACATGAGCTTGAGTAAACTCCACGCGTTGGTGATGGACAGGGAGGCCTGGCGTGCTGCGGTCCACAGGATTGAAAAGAGCCGGACAGGACTAAGTGACTGAACTGAACTGTGACTTTCAGTTGTTGGGGACAGGTGAGGTGTCCATCAAGATTGGGGTCTATGTGATAGGTGATGTGAGCCAAACTCCTCACGGTCAAGTCTGAGACCAGGGTCACCCAGGTGTTCTCCTCCTGAGACTCCCCTGATGGCCCCAACAGAACTGAGAGCCCTGGAGATCTGACTCCCTCTGCAAAGAACTTCATGGCAGCAGCTGCTGGACCCGGTCCTCTGAGCTGTCCTGGTGCTCAGCATATCCTGACCGTCCTCTGCCAACTCTGCAGTCTGGACTGCACTTCCGACTTATACACCGGAAGCACAAAGCACAGCCTGTGGGCTACCCCTGAGCCCTGTTCGCTCTCCTGGGAAAAAAAAGAAAAGAGTCTCCATCTCAAGGATAGACTTAACATATAGACAGTAGACTTTGAATACGGGCTAAGAAATTTCACAAGGTGCCATTTGAGCAAAGGGAACCCACCTACAGTAGATGCTGGAAGGAAGGGGAGATGAGTATAAAGCATATGTGACTTTCATTTCTTTTTCATTTAACCTTCAAATTGTGAACTAGTAATACTGAGAGAGAAAAGACAATCTTTCTTGGAAGACTGATTTACATATAGGTAAAAATCTATTGGTCCCCAAAGTCTCAGAGCTAATTCTACAATCCATACTTTACAACAGAATTTAGCAACTCAAGGCACTAGGGCAAATTATAGTTAAGAAGGTTTATTACTTCTCTTTCCCCTGGTCAATCTCCCACATCTTGTACCTTCCTTACCACTTACACACACCTACCCAGTGTCTTCAAAGATGTGAAAAATAGATGTCAATATGTCTTAAGACTTTTCAAAGACTGATTTAGAAAAAAAAAAATCCAAGTTCTTAAAAACAAACTAAAGGGAAAAGTCAGATCATTTGTAGACACATGTAAAATTAGTTTCACATTTTGCCCCTTTATTTTAAAGAAATAGATCTTTCTTCCATGTTCCAAAGGCCCTGCATACAATATGTCTTAAGACTTTTCAAAGACTGATTTAGAAAAAAAAAAATCCAAGTTCTTAAAAACAAACTAAAGGGAAAAGTCCAGATCATTTGTAGACACATGTAAAATTAGTTTCACATTTTGCCCCTTTATTTTAAAGAAATAGATCTTTCTTCCGTGTTCCAAAGGCCCTGCATTTGGCTGCTTGGTTTTAGAGAGAAAGTATTTTTATATGTGTGCATAATTCTCCAAGTGAAATAATATTTTAACCAAAATATTGAGCCAACTACTATTAAGAAAATTTATTACTTGATGTAAGAACAAAAAAGTAAAATCTTATAAATATAGTCAATATAGCATTTGGATTGCACTTAACAGAAAATATTACACCTGCCTAATAATTAGCACTTTTAGGGTTTTGAAATAAAGAGAAGGGAATCAGTGGATATTCTAATCAAAATGAAAGAAGATTCTGAAACAGAAAGATCATTTGCTTAGCTCTAAATCCAGGAGATGCCGATTTCTAATTTCTAATGTCAATAAGGTTTGTCTATGTTTCATGTAGCCTATAAATGTTATAGGATGGAAGTAATCGATTTTGTTGTTTAAAAGATCATTTATTATTCTCTATTTACAGCTACATTTTCAGATATAAGTACTGCAAATTACAGGATCAATATTAAGCATTCAAGATAAAAATCAGCTCCTTTGACCTAAAGCTGCTTTCAGGATGAAGATTTAGGGTAAGCTAAGTATCTGTCCTATACATATATGCAACTTCATTTATCTTTATTTAGAATTTAGAATATGCTGCTGCTAAGTTGCTTCAGTCGTGTCTGACTTTTTGTGACCTTATGGACTGTAACCTCCAAGTCTCCTCTGTCCGTGGGTTTCTCCAGGCAAGAAAACTGGAATAGGTTTCCACTTCCTCCTCTAGGGATCTTCCTGACCCAGGAATTGAACCCTCCTCTCCTGCATCTTCTGCACTGCAGGCAGATTCTTTACTGCTGAGCCACTGGGGAGGCTGCAATTTAGAATCTATGATGTAATTATTCCTTGAGTTAATTTGGGTGATATGTATATGTTATGCTAGCAACCAGTTCTATACAGCTTTTTCCATTTCTATTTTCCCAGAAATGTTCCAGTTCTCCCAGGTCTGGGATAATGTGTTATTTTGTGGCCAACACCAGGAACTACGTTGTCCCAGATCCTTCCCATTCATTTCTGCTTCCTCAAGGGAATTAAGCTACTACTTAATGTCTTTATTTTCACCTGATTTTCTCACGCAGGACACCGTTGATTCCTCCTGTAGCAATAAATCTCTGCCTTTGCTCATAGACGCCGCTACCATTTCTCAACCAAATCATTTTGCAAGTCTCAACTAACTTAACTATTGACAGCTTTCTGTTTTAAATTTTCTTCTTTCATCATAACTAATGTAAATCACTGTGATTTCCACCTCTCAGATACCAGTTTTTCCTTTGAATTCACACAGAATAAATGGATTTCCTCTTTCAGAATACCATACTAAGAATAGAAGTTTTAGAACCAGACTGTGTCTATTAAATCCCCAGTCTGTGTCTCTTATGTCTCCTGCTTTGACAGGCAGGTTCTTTACCACTAGCATCAGCTGGGAAGGCCTTAATAGCTATAACACCTTAATCATCCTTATACTTACTTGTCAACATCTTGTTTAAATCCTGATCCTTTCATCATGCTTGTATTAGTTTCCTATTGCCTCTGTAACAAATTGCCATAAATCTACTGGCTAAAATAACACAATTTTTTTAATTGAAGGATAATTGCTTTACAGTATTGTGTTAATTTCTGCCATACATCAACATGAATCAACCATAGGTATATACAAATATCCCCTGGCTTCTGAATCTCTATCCCACCTCCCATCCAATCCAATCATTTAGGTTGGAAATGACCTAAATTTATTATCTCACAATTATACTGAGGATAAAACGGCAAACCACTGCAGTATACTAACTTTGAGAACCTCAAGAACTGTATAAAAAGGCAAAAAGATATGACACCAAAAGATGAGCCCCACAGGTCAGAGGGTGTCCAATATGCTACGGGGGAGGAGAGGACACCTCCTAATAGATCCAGAAAGAATGAAAAGGCTGGGCCAAAGCAGACACAATGCTCAATTGTGGATGTATCTGGGATGAAAGTAAAATCTGATGCTGTAAAGAATAGTACTGCATAGGAACCCAGACTCTTAGGACCATGAATCAATGTAAACTGGACATTCTTTGTAGCTGAAGATAGAGAAGCTATATGCAGTCAACAAAAACAAGACCTGGAGCTGACTGTGGCTCAGATCATCAGCTCCTCATAGCAAAATTCAGGCTTAAAGAAAATGGAGAAAACCACTAGGCCAGTCACATATGACTTGAATCAAATCCTCTATGACTATACAGTGGAGGTGATGAATAGACTCAAAGGATTAGCTCTATTAAACAGAGTGCCTAAAGAGCTATGGACAGAGGTCTATAATATTATACAGGAGGCAGGAAACAAAACCATCCCAGAGAAAAAGAAATGCAGAGAGGCAAAATGGTCATCCAAGGAGGCTTTACAAATAGCAGAAGAAAGAAAAGAAGTGAAAAGCAATGGAGAAAGGGAAAGGTACATCCAGTTAAATACGAAGTTCCAGAGAATAGCAAGGAAAGACAAGCAGGCCTTCATCAATGAACAAGGTTTAAAAATAGAGGAAAGCAATCGAATGAGAAAGCTAGAGACTTCTCTAAGAAAATTTCCTTCAAAGGAAAACTTCACCCAAAAATGGGCACAATAAAAGAAAGAAATGATAAGGACCTAATAGAAGCAGAAGAGATCCAGAAGAGATGGAAAGAATGCGCAGAACTGTTTAAAAAAAGAAAGAAAGAAAGAAAAAAGAAAAAAAATCTTAGTAGATAACCACAATGGTGTAGTCTCTCACTCAGAGCCAGACATTCTGAATGTGAAGTCAAGTAATAAAGCTGGTGGAGGTGATGGAATTCCAGCAGAATTGTTTAAAAAGATGATGGTATTAAAGCACTGCACTCAACATGTCACCAAATTTGGAAAAACCCAGCAGTGGTTATAGAACTAGAAAAGGTCAATCCTCATCCCAATTCCCAAGAAGGGCAATAATAAAGATTGTTCAAACCACCAAACACTTGCCCTCACCCCTGCACCCCATGCTAGTAAGGTTATGCTCAAAATCCTCCTAGCGAGGCTTCAGGATATATGAATCAAGAATCACCAGATGTTCAAGCTGGGTTTAGAAAAGGCAGAGGAACCAGAAATCAAACTGCTAACATTTGCTGGATCTTAGAAAAATCCAGGGAATTCCAGAAAAAAAAAATCTACCTCTGTTTTACTGACTGCTAAAGCCTTTGACTGTGTGAATCACAACAAACTGTGGAAAACTCTTGAAGAGATAAGAATGTCAGATGATATTGCTTGTCTTCTGAGAAACTTGTATGTGGGTCAAGAAGCAACAGTTAGAACCCTGTACGGAGCAACTAAGATCACAGCATCTGGTTCTATCACTTCATGAAAAATAGAAGGGAAAAAAGTGCAAGCAGTGTCAGATTTCCTCTTCTTGAGGTCTAAAATCACTGTGAATACAGACTGCAGTCATGAAATTAGATGATTGCTTCTTTCCAGGAAAGCAATGACAAACCCAGACAGTTTGTTAAAAAGCAAAGACATCACTTTGCCCACAAAGGTCTGCATAGTCAGGGCTATGGTCTTTCCAATAGTCATGTATGGATGTGAGAACTAGACAGTAAAGAAAGCAGAGTGCTGAAGAATTGATGCTTTTAAACTGTGGTATTGGAGAAGTCTCTAGAAAGTCCCTTGGAAAGCAAGGAGATCAAACCAGTCAATCTTCAGTTCAGTTCAGTTCAGTTGCTCAATCATGACTGACTTTGCAACCCCACGAATTGCAGCACGCCAGGCCTCCCTGTTCATTACCATCTCTCGGAGTTCACTAAACAACCAGGAAGCCAGATTAGATAAGCCCTCAGATTTCTTCCAGCTTTAGGTTAGAAAGTGTCAAAAGAGAAGGAAACTCATTTTATTTTTTCTGATATACTTCATTTAGGTTGTTCTTTCTTGTCTTTCTAGATTATACCACATTTACTTCTTTGTCTTTTTCGTTTTCTTTTGTGGTCTTCCTCACCAATGTTTTCGTAGAGGCATTCCCATTTATATATCAGTTTCTCCTCTAGGTTCATTGTAACCTTGCTATCTAGTTAGGAGGAAGATGGCTTTGGATATGGCCCCAGGGCAATGGTGAGAGAAAAATCAGAGGGTCTCACTTGAAGGAACTGGGATGTTACATTTTATTTCTGGGAGGCAGTGATTTTGCCAGAGGGAAAGAGTCATTCTACTTTAGCAGGTTTTATTTTATATATATATATTTTTTACTATTTTTACTTTTGCATCTTTACCTTTGGATTCAAGTGCTTGAATCTACAAGTCTGCTAAATCCTTCCCTGACTTTTTATCACATTATATACAACAGTCTTTCAAATGTAAGGTCAGAGTGTAAGTCTCATTTGATATCATGGTTGTAAAATGAGAAGTGGTGCTTATTTCAGATAAGACCTCTTTTACGATCCTTTAAAGTGTTATTCATGCATAGTACCTGAATTTTACAGATTAGTAAAAAAAAAAAAAAAGAATAAAACTGAGAAGATGGAGTAATAATATTTGTAACTACTGAAATCACAAATGCATGGCTGGATGATACAGCAACAGGTCATTTATTTCACTCCCTTCATCGTCAGAGAAATCTGCTGTTAAATTAGCCAGATAAATGGGTCTAAAATCTTTTTATGCTGCATCAAGGCCTAATGCTTCTTTTTCAACATCGTTAAGTCATCAATTTAGGCTTTTAATTATGTTTCAGTCATTGGATCTCACATATTGTTCAGTTGCTAAGTCATGTCTGACTTGTCGTGGTCCCACTGACTGCAGCAAGCAAGGCTCCTTTGTCCTCCACTGTCTATTGAGTTTGCTCACATTCATGTCTACCATCTGCAGTGATTTTGGAGCCCAAGAAAAGAAAATCTTTCACTGTTTCCATTGTTTCCCCTTCTATTTGCCATGAAGTGATAAAATTGGATACCATGATCTTAGTTATTTTAAAGCTGAGTTTTTAAGCCAGCTTTTTCACGCCCTCTTTCACCTTCATCAAGAGGCTCTTTAGTTCCTCTCTGCTTTCTGCCATTACATTGGTATAATCTGCATATCTGAGGTTGATGATATTTCTCTTGGCAATCTTGATTCTAGCTGTGATTCATCCAGCCTGGTGTTTCATATGATGTTCTCTGCATACAAGTTAAATAAGCAGGGTGACGATATGTAGCCTTGACATGCTCCTTTTCCAGTTTGGAACCAGTCTGCTGTTCCATGTCCCCTTCTAACTGCTGCCTCTTGACCTGCATACAGTTTTCTCAGGAAACAGGAAGGTGGTCTGGTATTCCAATCTCTAAGAATTTTCCAGTTTGTTGTGATCCTCACAGTCAAAGGCTTTAGCATAGTCAATGAAGCAGAAGTAGATATTTTTCTGGAATTCTCTTGCTTTCTCCATGATCCAGTGATTGTTGGCAATTTGATCTCTGGTTCCTCTGCCTTTTCTAAATCCAGCTTGTACATCTGGAAGTTCTTAGTTCACATACTGCTGAAGTCTAGCTTGAAGAATTTTGAGTATAACCTTGCGTGTGTGTGTGTGTGTGTGTGTGTGTGTGTGTGTACCCATCTCTTTCAGAATTTTCCACATTTTATTGTGATCCACACAGTCAAAGGCTTTGGCATAGTCAATAAAGCAGAAATAGATGTTTTTCTGGAACTCTTTTGCTTTTTTGATAATCCAGCAAATCAACTCTGGATACTCTTTGAAAGGTCTATTGCTGAAGCTGAAGCTCCAATACTTTGGCCACCTGATGCAAAGAACTGACTCACTGGGAAAGACCCTGATGCTGGGAACGATTGAAGGTGGGAGGAGAGGAAGGCAACAGTGGATGGGATGGTTGGATGGCATCACTGATTCAATGCATATGAACTGGAGCAAACTCTAGGAGATAGTGAGGGACAGAGAAGCCTGACGTGCTGCAGTCCATGTCCAACAATAATAACATACAAGGCAGAAGTATTTAATGGATCTCACTGATCTAAAATCAAATGGTAGGCATGGCTGTATTTCCTTTCTAGATGCTCTAGGAGAGGATCCATTTTCTTGCCTTTTTAGGTTCTAGAAGGTGCTGATATCCCATAGCTCATCATTCTCTTCCATATTTAAAACCAGCAAAGGTTGTTTAAGTGTTTCTCACAATCAAGATCTCCCCTAATCAGATTCTTTTGCTTCCCTTTTCTGTCATTTCAGAACTATTGTGGTTACACTGGAGAAACCAGGGAAATCTCCCTACCTTGATGAGCAACCTTAATTTCATCTACAATCTAAATTTCATATTACTGTGTAACCTGACATATTCATGTGTTCAAAGGATTACAATGTGACTATTTGGAGGACTGTTAATCTGTCTACCACACCATTCAATCCTACATTCCATTTTCTTCTTGTTTTTCATGATTTTATGTTGTCTTTGAACTTATTAATATAGTTCATTATATCAGTCTAATTCATAATGATGAGTTCAGTGAATACTTGGTTTATGTAAAAAGAGGATTCAGTCTGAATATTAAAAGATGAGAAGGATTTAAATATACAGAATATAGAAGGAAAGCCTTTGGAAGCAGAAGAATAAATTCATGAAAAAAAAATGGTGATAAGAATGAGCAAACTAAACAAAATTTAGTAAAGATCTGGAAGAACTTCAACTTAGAAATGAATGATAAGAAAAAATGGTAGATGAAGCCCAATTATAGATTTATAGATGTCTTTGAATACTACATAGAGAAGATTGCATATCTCAAAGTCAACCTTGACAATAGGTGAAATAAGAAATTGTTATGTGTGTTTGTGAAATATTTTATTTGTGAGAGTGATAAGAATGAGCAAACTAAACAAAATTTAGTAAAGATCTGGAAGAACTTCAACTTAGAAATGAATGATAAGAAAAAATGGTAGATGAAGCCCAATTATAGATTTATAGATGTCTTTGAATACTACATAGAGAAGATTGCATATCTCAAAGTCAACCTTGACAATAGGTGAAATAAGAAATTGTTATGTGTGTTTGTGAAATATTTTATTTGTGAGGTCTTATGAAGACTTATTTGGCAAAACTGTCTCTCAGGCAAATTGCAAATTCTTAAAATTCTCTCGTTGGTCTTAACATTGCTTCTTTTTAAACACAAATACTCCTGGGCATGAAGACACAGAAGGCAGACCATTAAGACAGTCCACATAGAGAAATTACTGTGCAAATTACTTCTTTCCTCAGCTACGTTATGAAAGCACTGAGGCTAGGGGTGGAACTAGAGGACTGGAAGAAATTTATTTACAATGTCTGCAATTGTGATTGCTGAGGGGACTAATCATTGAGCTGGAAAATGCCAAAGACATAATTTTGCCAATGGTTTTTCTAGTATTAGCCAATGAGGAGCATCTTTTCTTTTTTTCATTGAATACTGATATGGTATGAACATTTTTGGATATTAAATAGCTTCATTTTCAACATACTGAATTAAAAATAAACCAGACAAGGACTTAGGAGTTCATGCTGCATCATTCTTTCCATGTCATTACCCAATGCTTGTATGCTGAAGTCTTATAAAGGAGATAACAACCTCCTGGTGCCTATAGCAAGAAAAAAAGTTTCAAACAAAGGAGGAAAAAAAATAGAATTCCTTTAATAATGCCTTTAAACTGTTCAAATCAGATCAGTAACTTAAAACTTTTCATATCCAAAAAGATTAGCAATTAAAATAACTTGGGAGCAAAAAAAAAAAAAACAGTCTAAAGTTAAAAATTACATGATCATATTAGTAAACACAGAAAAAAACAACTGAAAAAATTCATAGCTCATTCATGATAAAAACTTCCAGTTAACTAGTAATAGAGGATAACTTTCTCACCTTAGTAAGTATTATCTACCAAAACCCTACAAGTAACATCAAGGATGTCCCCTATCACTACTCATTTTCAATGTTATGCTGAAAGGTATAGATAATGTGAAAGGTAAAGAAAAGGAAATAAAAATTATACATATTGGGAAAGAAAACTTACAACAATTTTTGTTTACAGATGATATGACTATCTACGTAGAAAATCCAAAAGATTTGACCAAAAAATTTCTGTAACTAATAAGCAATTCTAGCAAGATTGTAGGATATAAAGTTAATACACAAAAGTCAATTGTTCTCCTGTATTCCAGTAATGGAAAAGTGAAATGACATTAAGGATATAATGTTATTTACATTGTGTATGTGTATGGGTGTGTGTGCTCGTGAGCACATGCTAGCTGCTGAGTTGTGTCTGACTCTTTGCCACCCCATGGACTGCAGCCCTCCAGGCTCCTCTGTTCATGGAATTCTCCAAGCAAGAATACTGGAGTGGGTTGCCCACATTGAAGGCAGATTCTTTACCATCTGAGCCACTAGGGAAGACCATTATTTACATTAGCACATTTGAAAAAGATTAAATACTTAGGTATAAGTCTAACAAAATACAGACAAGATATATATGAGGAAATCTACAAAACTCTGAATGAAATTTAAAAAAATGGGGAGCTATGCATATACATGGTGAGGATGACTCAGTATATTAAGAAGTCAATTCTTCCTAATTTCATCTATGGATTAAATAGAATCTCAATTAAAATCTAAGGAAATTTATTTTATAGATATCAAAAAAGTGTTGTAAAGTTTATAGGGAGAGGTAAAAGACTCATAATAGCTAGCACAATATTGAAGAATAACAAAGTAAAAAAACTAATGTGACCCAATCTCAAGACTTACTGTAAAGAAATCAAAGAACAAACTGTCACATTTGAGAAGGAAGTGGAAGGAAGGGAAGGACAGGGGAGAAAGAGAGAGAGAGGTGGAGAGAATGGAGAGAGGGAATTAGGACAACAGAACAGAATTGAGAGCCCAGAAATACTCACATAAATACAGCTCTGTGATTTTCTTTCCTTTTTATTTTGATAATATAGCTTCATTTTATTTTTTATTAATTTAAATGTATTTATTTTAATCGGAGGCTAATTACTTTACAATATTGTATCGTTTTTGCCATACATCAACATGAGTCAGCCACAGGTATACACCTGTGCCCAATCCTGAACCCCCCTCCCGCTTCCCTCCCCATACCATCCCTCTGGGTCATCCTAGTGCACCTGCCCCAAGCATCCTGTAACCTGCATCAAACCTGGACTGGCGATTCTTTTCTTATGTGATAGTATACGTTTCAATGCCATTCTCCCAAAGCATCCTACTCTCTCTCTCTTCCATAGAGTCCAAAAGACTGTTCTGTGTCTCTTTTGCTGTCTCGCAATCAGGGTTATCGTTACCATCTTTCTAAATTCCATATATATGTGTTAGCATACTGTATTGGTGTTTTTCTTTCTGGCTTACTTCACTCGGTATAATAGTCTCCAGTTTGATCCACCTCATTAGAACTGATTCAAATGTATTTTTTAATGGCTGAGTAATACTCCATTGTGTATATGTACCACTGCTTTGTTATCCATTCATCTGCTGATGGACATCTATGTTGCTTCCATGTCCTGGCTATTATAAACAGTGCTGTGATGAACATTGGTGTACACGTGTCTCTCAATTCTGGTTTCCTCAGTGTGTATGCCTAGTAGTGGGATTGCTGGGTCATAAAGCAGTTTTATTTCCAGTTTTTTAAGGAATCTCCATACTGTTCTCCATAGTGGCCATATTACTTTGCATTCCCACCAACAGTGTAAGAGGGTTCCCTTTTCTCCACATCCTCTCCAGCACTTATTGCTTGTAGACTTTTGGATCGCAGCCATTCTGACTGGCGTGAAATACACAGCTTTCTTATCCATTCATCTGCTGATGGACATCTAGGTTGCTTCCATGTCCTGGCTATTATAAACAGAGCTGTGATAAACATTGGGGTACACGTGTCTCTTTCAAGTCTGGTTTCCTCAGTGTGTGTGCCCAGCAGTGGGATTGCTGGGTCATAAGGCAGTTCTATTTCCAGTTTTTTAAGGAATTTCCACACTGTTCTCCATAATGGCTGTACTAGTTTGCATTCTCACCAACAGTGCAAGAGGGTTCCCTTTTCTCCACATCCTCTCCAGCATTTATTGCTTGTAGACTTTTGGATCGCAGCCATTCTGACTGGCGTGAAATGGTACCTCACTGTGGTTTTGATTTGCATTTCTCTGATAATGATTGATGTTGAGCATCTTCTCATGTGTTTGTTAGTCATCCGTATGTCTTCGTTGGGGAAATGTCTATTTAGTTCTTTAGCCCCTTTTTTGATTGGGTCATTTATTTTTCTGGGATTGAGCTGCAGGAGTTGCTTCTATATTTTTGAGATTAGTTGTTTGTCAGTTGCTTCATTTGCTTTTTTCTCCCATTCCAAAGGCTGTCTTTTCACCTTGCTTATAGTTTCCTTTGTTGTGCAGAAGCTTTTAATTTTAATTAGGTCCTATTTGTTTATTTTTGCTTTTATTTCCAGTATCCTGAGTTGAAGTAAAATGCATTAGTCACTCAGTCCAGTCCTGTCCAACTCTTTGTGACTCCATGGACTGTAGCCCAACAGGCTCCTCTGTCTAGGGAATTCTCCAGGCAAGAATACTGGCATGAGTTGCCATTCCCTTCTCCAGGAGATCTTCCCATCCCAGGGATAGAACCCGTGTCGCCTGCATTGCAGGCAAAGTCTTCACCTTCCGAGCACTAGGGAATCTAAATTAGTAACCTTTGCTGCTGCTAAGTTGCTTCAGTCATGTCCAACTGTACTTGAGTAAATTATCTGAAAACTATTAGCCAATTTGGGGCTGCTCTATGTGTATATGTATGAACTGTGAGGTGGGAATAGTGATGCAAATTCTCCCAGAAATCTGGCTGCTGATTTTCCAAACATATCAACTAGCTAATGTAAAAATGTTGATATTTGCTTTTTCTGGTATTTCCCCTAAATGAATGAAAATTAATCTTGCCTACAGGACAATCTGATGACTGAAAGATGGAACAGTTAATACTTACCCTGAAACAAAAGGAGTAAACTAGGACTGCCCAGGATAAACTAGGATCTATGGTTATCCTATGTATAACAAAGATGTGTTATCTGTGTGGGTGGAAACTTGATTATAGTTTATAGTCACATGATTGTTGGAATTATTGCTGATTACTGTACATATATAATCCCTGTATATGTAGAGGGACAGGGAGGAAATAAACATATTTTTGTATTTCCATGAATATTACCTTGACTCTGATTTAGCTACATTTAGATACTGGGGGATAAATACGGCAAATCTCTATTAGTTCTACATAGTTGATGCTAGAGGACAGAAGCAAGAATCACGTAAAATATGCTAGGTAAACTCTGAGTTCAAGACTGGATGATGTTGGGAACGTCCTGGAAAGCAGTATTTTGGAAGGAGGCCAGCATAGTTTCAAAAGATGGTTTGGAAAAAGCAAAGGATGCCTATTGAGCATGAAGTGAACAAGGTAGGGACAGACTTTCAAAGTGCTAGAATGACACGCTTCTAAAAGAAATCTGGAGCGGAAATGTGAAAGGAAACGGGCATCACTGAACTGGACGCATACACTGGGTGAACTTCTCAGCATGTCAACTATACCTTAATAAAACTGTCTAAAAAGCGAGAATCGTAGAAGTCATGACAAAACACTGTGTTTCATTTTATAGCATCATCTTTGATTTCAGTACCATTTCTTTGGTAAATCATAGACGTGCTTTGTACATGACTGTTGAATAATAATGTCCGTGTGTGTGCATGCATGTTGTCATTTCCAACTCTTTGTGACCACATAGACTATAGCCAGTCAGGCTTCTCTGTCTGTGGGATATCCTGGCAAGAACACTGGAGTGCGTTGCCATTTCCTTCTCCATAGGCTCTTCTCGACCCAGGGTTTGAATCTATGTCTCTTGCTTCTCCTGCATTTTGGGTGGGTTTACCACTGCACCACCTGGGAAGCCCCAGTAGTGTCAGAGAATGGTGACTTGTGGCTCTTTGTCCTGTTGAGGATCTCTCTAGGTCCATGGCAGAAGGCTTGGTCACTAACTAAATCAAAATGAATACTTGTGTTAATTATTTGGATTAAGACATCTGAGTCTACTTATCAAATGTTCAGGTGATCCCAAACTAAAGGGCCCTGCTTACAGTGATGACAGAGTCAGATTCAGAGTTATTTTGACAAGTTAGTTAGACCAAAATCAGCACAGTAAAATTTAACAAGTATGAAAGTGTAGCTGCTCAGTCGTGCCCAACTCTTTGTGACCCCATGGACTGTAAGCCACCAGATTCCTCTGTCCATAGGATTCTCCAGGCAAGAATACTGGAGTGGGTTGCCATTCTCTTTTCCAAGGCATCTTCCCAACCCAGGGATCAAACCCAGGTCCCCCCCATTGCAGGCAGATTTCTTTGTACTGTCTGAGTCACCAGGGAAGCTCTATTTAGCAAGATCATATGTAAAATTCTATCTATATATTTGCACGACCGAGCGACTAACACACAATGTATAATGTATCTAAGATGAGAGGAAATTTTTTTTCTATTATAATAAGCATGAAATAGTGATTTCAAGTAACAGAGATGACTTCCTTCCTGCCCAAGCCCAAGCCTTGATATAGAGCAGGAGCAACAGGACTCTGTGCGGCAGCTTCATTCAGGCTTAAGAGCAAAGAAGCCACATCTCTGTACGTTCTGTTCACTATGCCAGGAAAAACGCTGTTGTTCAGTTGCTAAATTGGTTCTGACTCTTCATGACTCCTGTAACGCACCGGGCTGCTCTGTCCACAAGATTCCCAGGAAAGAATACTAGAGTGAGTTGCCATTTCCTTCTCCAGGGGATCTTCCTGGACCAGGGATAGAATCTGCATCCCCTGAATTAGCAGGTGGATAATTTACATGGGGCTTTCCTGGTGGCTCAGCTGGTAAAGAATCTGCCTGCAGTGCTGGAGACCTGGGTTTTATCCCTGGGTTGAAATGATGCCCTGGAGAAGGAAACGGCTACCCACTCCAGTATTCTGGCCTGGAGAATTCCATGGATGGTTTAGTCTAGTCTATGAAGTCTCAAAGAGTCACACACGACTGAGAGACTTTCATTTCACTTCACTTCTTTACCACACTGAGCCAAATGTTGCCAAATTTGTACCTTACTCTTAACACTTTCATCCAGAAGCGACACATATCACTTCCTCTCACAATCCATTGGCCAAAAACTGCCATGTAACAACACTTAATTGCAAGGGGATAGGGAAGTGCCATTATATCCATGCCCAATAGGTGGATGAACACAAACATATGGCTAACATTACTAATAACTATTGTAAATGTCATGGAAAAAAAAACGATGACTGTGCTTGGCAGATTTCTCAGGTAGTCCACAAGATTCTTGTATCCTATTCCTTCCCCTGGAATAAGCCCTGTATAATCCCTTCCCCTTGAATTTTGCCTAAACCTGTGAATATGATGGATTTCACTCTTTTGATTAGGATACTTTGTAAGACCAAGGTCAAAGAATTTTGCAGGTGTAATCAAGGTCTCAAATCAATGAACTTTAAAATGACCAAAAGAGAGGTTATTCTGGTTAGGCCTATCTAATCAATTTAGCCCTTAAACTGGACAGCTTCATGAAATAAGAGATTAAATGCATAGTGGGTATTATTACGCTGAGCTTGAAGAAGTAAATGTCCGTGAGAGGCAGATAAGGGGCTAGGATCTCAGGCAGCCTCCTGGAACTGAGAGTGACATCCCAGCAAACAACCAGCAAGAAGATAGAAACCTCATTTTAAATCTTAAAACTGGAAAGAATCGAACTATCTAATAAACCTAGTGAGCTTGAAAGAGGAAACTGAGCTCCAGATGAGAATGCAGCTGTTTTGGTGAAAGTTTTCACGTTCATCTCAGGTTCACAGGATTTGTTAACAAAGTAAGTCACTTTATTATATACAAATAAATAATAAAAATACTCATTAGAGAATTATCTAGTTTGCTTTCAATATACTAACATGAAAGAAAAGAATGGAAAGAATCGAACTATCTAATAAACCTAGTGAGCTTGAAAGAGGAAACTGAGCTCCAGATGAGAATGCAGCTGTTTTGGTGAAAGTTTTCACGTTCATCTCAGGTTCACAGGATTTGTTAACAAAGTAAGTCACTTTATTATATACAAATAAATAATAAAAATACTCATTAGAGAATTATCTAGTTTGCTTTCAATATACTAACATTGAAAGAAAAGAGAAATAGAGCAGAGAATAGCTCACCAAAATTGGGTTTTGACCAACATTCAGTCTACCAGACCATGTTACCTGCTTCCTGAGAAATCTGTATGCAGGTCAAGAAGCAACAGTTAGAACCAGAAATGAAACAATGGACTGGCTCCAAATAGGAAAAGGAGCACATCAAGGCTGTATATTGTCACCTTGTTTATTTAACTTATATGAGAATTACATCATGTGAAATGCCAGACTGGATGAAGAGCCAGCTGGAATCAACATTGCTGGGAGAAATACCAATAACCTCAGGTATGCAGATGACAGTGCCCTTATGGCAGAAAGTGAAGAACTAAAGAGCCTCTAGATGAAAGTGAAAAAGGAGAGTCAAAAAGTTGGCTCAAAATTCAACATACAAAAAACTAAAATCATGGCATCTGGTCCCATCACTTACGGCAAATAGAAGTGGAAACAATGGAAACAGTGACAGACTTCATTTTCTTGGGCTCCAAAATCACTGCAGATGGTTATTGCAGCCATGAAAATAAAAGACACTTGCTTCTTGGAAGACAAGCTATGACAAACCTAGACAGCATATTAAAAAGCAGAGACATTGCTTTACATACAAAGGTCCATATAGTCAAAGCTATGGTTTTCCCAGTAGTCATTTACGGGTGAGAGAGTAGACCATAAAGAAAGCTGAGTGCCAAAGAATTGATGTTTTTGAACTGCGGTTTTGGGGAAGACTCTTGAGAGTCCCTTGGACAGCAAGAAAATCAAACCATTCAATCCTAAAGGAAATCAGTCCTGAATGTTCATTGAAAAGACTGATGCTGACGCTCCCAATACTTTGGCCACCATTGCAAAGAACTGACTCCTTTCAAAAGACCCAGATGATGAGAAAGATTGAAGGCAGGAGGAGAAGGGGTCGACAGAGGATGAGATGGTTGGATGGCATTACTAACTCAATGGACTTGCATTTGAACAAGTTCTAGGAGTTGGTTACGGACAAGGAAGACCAGCCTACCACAGTCCATGGGGTTGCAGAGTCTGACATCACTGTACGACTGAACTGAACCAGAAAAGACTGAGTCAGCCCTGGGAAGTCCCATGTCACAGCACATCTGGAGTCCCAGTTGGGAAAAAGCCCCAGGAAGTGCCTTTGCCTTGAGGGTGAGACTGAAAACATTGCAGTTCTGGTTGCAGACTGAGTTGCTCCTCCCTCTGTGACCAGACTTGGAAAGCAGCTCAGCCTCCTGTTAATGCTGTTGGTTTTGTCATGTAAAACTTGGAATGTTGCTAAGCCTGTGGCTTGGTTGCCCAGGCCCCCTCCAAGGGCTCAACAATCTCAACATTCTCAAAACACAATCTCAAATTTTAAACAATCTCAAAAATAAAATGCTGCTGCTGTTGCTAAGTCGCTTCAGTCGTGTCCGACTCTGTGCGACCCCATAGACTGCAGCCCATCAGGCTCCCCTGTCCCTGGTAGTCTCTTGGAGTGGGTTGCCATTTCCTTCTCCAGTGCATGAAAGTAAAGAGTGAAAGTGAAGTCGCTCAATCGTGTCCAACTCTTAGCGAAATAAGCTCTCTTTATTCTTATCTCTTATCTAACAATCAAAGAAAAACACGTTGACTCTAATAATTTAGAAAATACATGAAAACTTAAAAAGGAAAAGTAAAGATCATCCAACTGACATAAACGACAATAACAATAATCATCTTTGGAATATTATGAAGATAAGGTCCGACTCTTTGCGACCCCATGGACTGTAGACTACCAGGCTCCTCTGTCCATGGGATTTTCCAGGCAATAGTCCTAGTGTGGATTGCCATTTTCTTCTCCAGGGGATCTTCCCAACACAGGGATAAAACCCAGGTCTCCGCATTGTAGATAATCACTTTACCATCTGAGCCACCAGGGAAGTCGAAGATAAGGTTATATATATATAAATGAGAGCATATATTGGACAATTGGTTCCCAAGATTAAACACATTTGTTAATATATGAAATCTATATTACAATTATTTTTCGATGCAGATATATACATTTTTGATGAAAAATGAATCATAGTCTTTTATACTTTGCATGCTTGGCTTTGAAAATGTAATATACTATGAACTTCTTTTGTAATTGTATTCATTTTCTACACTGAGTGAAAAATTATCACATCCTAGTGTCTTAAATCAATATACATCTTTTATGTTCAGTTCAGTTCAGTCGCTCAGGTGTGTCCGACTCTTTGTGACCCCATGAACCCCAGCACACCAGGCCTCCCTGTCCATCACCGACTCCTGGAGTTTACCCAAACTCATGTCTATTGAGTCAGTGATGCCATCTAACCATCTCATCCTCTGTTGTCCCCTTCTTCTGCCTTCAATCTTTGAAAACATCAGGGTCTGTTCAAATGAGTTAGCTCTTCACATCAGGTGGTCAAAGTATTGGAGTTTCAGCTTTAACGTCAGTCCTTCCAAGGAATATCCAGGACCAATTTCCCTTAGGATGGACTGGTTGGATCTCCTTGCAGTCTAAGGGACTCTCAAGAGTCTTCTCCAACATCACAGTTCAAAAGCATCAGTTCTGCAGTGATCAGCACTCTTTATAGTCCAACTCTCACATCCATACATCACTACTGGCAAAACCATAGCTTTGACTAGAGGGACCATTGTTAGCAAAATAATGTCTCTGCTTTTCAATATGCTATCTAGGTTGGTCATAACTTTTCTTCTAAGGAGCAAGTGTCTTTTAACTTCATGGCTGCAGTCACCATCTGCAGTGATTTTGGAGCCCCCAAAAATAAAGCCTGTCACTGTTTCCACTGTTCCTCAGCTATTTGCCATGAACTAATGGAACCAGATGCCATGATCTTCGTTTTCTGAATGTTGAGCTTTAAGCCAACTTTTTCACTCTTCTTTTTCACTTTCCTCAAGAGGCTCTTTAGTTCCTCTTCACTTTCTGCCATAAGGGTGGTGTCATCTGCATATCTGAGGTTATGGATATTTCTCCCAGCAATCTTGATTCCAGCTTGTGCTTCATCCAGCCCAGCATTTCTCATGATGTACTCTGCAGAGAAGTTAAATAAGCAGGGTGACAGTATACAGCCTTGACATACTCCTTTTCCTATTTGGAACCAGTCTGTTGTTCTGCCCGGGTCCAGCCCCGGCGGATCCAGGATGATTCAAAGGTGGAGACGGCGTCGGCGTCCTTCTTGGAAAAATACATATTTAGTTACAGATGTATAGAAAGATTAGAAACGGATAGTGTGGTAGGAAAATTAGTGGAGAAAAAGAGACTGAATAACTTGGTTCACATGGAATAGCATCCATGGTCCAGAAGGGAATTCAGCCAGAAAAATGGGGAGTAAGAAAGAACAACATGGGGGAGTCAGTCTTTCTAGGAACTGATCCCATTTCTTTATTTTTCCAATTTTCTTATATACCTTTTGTTACATATAGGGATGAAT
>SJYC01043012.1:0-13000 GCA_006408675.1 Madoqua kirkii
GACATTTACAACTCTTTCTTTCTGATAACCAAAAAAACTTATTTTTTCCAAGTTTGTTTTTTCTTAAACCAGGCACCACCCTCCAAATAAAGTTGCATTCCTATAGGGTGAGGGTGTAGTGAGTTACAGTCAAGAAAGGAATTTATTTAACCCAAGGTTAACATGATCAGTCTTAAAGGTTAATACTTATTTCTCCTATATGCTTAAAGATTAATATGTGTTTCTCCTACATGCTAGTTATATTTATTATAAGGGCAGGGAATATGGAGATTTAGCAGCAAACATCAGTCCAGCAAATGAAAATCCTTTCACCAATGTTCCTCTTAAGATCTGCTTAGTCTTAAGATAGTGACAAAGTTACATTTTTACATAGCAAGAACAGTGATTTATAACAAAGTACAGTGATCTATAACAAAAGAGAAAATTCATTAACTCAAAAAGTCTAGTATTGCTAACATCAAAAACTACTATATTTCCTTTTCTAGATTCCAAATACATTGATTAATATATTCCCAGGTGTCTAAGGATGTGGAGGCCTGGTGGCAATCATTGACTCAATAATGAGATAAGCCTTATGCTAATTAAGACTCTCAGAATACTCCAAAACTCTCCGTGCTGTTTATGGTTAACAGGTTGTCACACAGCTAGTCTGTCAGCAGAGAAGTTTGACCTGAGACACCCTTGTCCCACCCAGGGCAGGAAATTAGCAGCAATTATTGACACAACACATGAAAAACCCTTTACCAATATAACTCCTAACCAATCCACTACACTAATAATTTCTAACTTCCCAAAAGAATTTGCCTTTAGTAAGTCAAAAACATCTCATGCCTCTCATGGTTGAAGGGCTGTTTTGGCCAGAGGAACCTATACAGGCAGGCTAGATAACCTTCAGAGGAGTCCCGTAAGTTGAAACACTCTAGTCACACCCAGAAATTTTTAATAACTTGGAGCTGCACATTTACTTCTCCAAGAGAAATGGTTATGGGGGAGAGCCCCCTGTAAAGTCAGAGGTGTAGGTGAGAGCACAAGAGAGACTCTGGTTTGGGGGTTAGATGCTCGAGAGCAGGGGATTTCCTGAGGCTTGATTACGCCTTTGCGTATGCCAAAGCCCCCTTCCTCATGACCTTTGCCATAGGCGGAGTTCCTCACGCTGGCTCCCTGCATTGTTCCATATCCAGTGCTAACTGTTGCTTCCTGACATGCATACAGATTTCTCAAGAAGCAGGTCAAGTGGTCTGTTATTCCCATCACTTTAAGAATTGTCCAGTTTGTTGTGATCCACACAGTCAAAGGCTTTGGCAGTCAATAAAGCAGAAACAGATGTTTTTCTGAAACTCTCTTGCTTTTTCTATGATCCAGTGGATATTGGCAGTTCAATCTGGTTCCTCTGCCTTTGCTAAATCCAGCTTGAACATTTGGAAGTTCATGGTTCACGTACTGTTGAAGCCTGGCTTGGAGAATTTTGAGCATTACTTTGCTAGTGTGTGAGATGAATGCAATTGTGCTATAGTCTGAGCACTCTTTGGCATTGCCTTTCTTTGGTATTGGGATGAAAATTGATCTTTTTCAGTCCTGTGGCCACTGCTGAGTGTTCCAAATTTGCTGGTATATTGAGTGCAGCACTTGAACAGCATAATCTTTTAGGATTAGAAATATCTCAACTGGAATTCCATCACCTCCACTAGTTTTATTCGTAGTGATGCTTCCTAAGGCCCACTTGACTTTGCATTCCAGGATGTCTGGCTCTAGGTGAGTGATCATACCATCGTGGTTATCAGGGTCAAGAAGGTCTTTTTATTTTGTATAGTTCTGTGTGTTCTTGCCATGTCTTCTTAATATCTCAATAAAAGACAGAAATATTACGAACCTAACAGAAGCAGAAGATATTAAGAAGAGGTGGCAAGAATATAAAGGATAGACCTTAGTTCTTCTTTAAATGTTTGATAGAATTCTCCCGTGAAGCCATCTGGTCCTGGGCTTTTGTTTTTGGGAGATTTTTTATCACAGCTTCAATTTCAGTGCTTGTGATTGGGCTGTTTATAATTTCTATTTCCTCCTGGTTCAGTTTGGAAGATATAATTCTTTTAGGAATCTGTCCATTTCTTCAAGTTATCAATTTTATTGCCATATAGTTGTTCATAAAAGTATCTTTTAATCCTTTGTATTTCTGCATCGTCTGCTGTAACCTCTCCTTTTTCATTTTTAATTTTGTTGATTTGATTATCTCTTTTTTTTCTTTATGAGTCTGGCTAAACGTTTGTCAATTTTTTTTAATCTGCTCAAAGAATTATCTCTCAGTTTTATTAATTTTACTATCATTTCTTTTTCATTTGTTTCTGCGCGGATCTTTATGATTTCTTTCCTTCTACTAATTTTGGGGGTTTTTTGTTCTTCTTTTTCTTAGGTGTAAAGTTAGGCTGTCTATTCGATGCTTTTCTTGTTTCCTGAGATAGGATTGGATTGCTATAAACTTCCCTCTTAGGACTGCTTTTGTTGCATCCCAGAGGTTTTGAGTTGTCATGTTTTCATTGTCAATTGTTCCTAAAATTTTTTTTATTTCCCTTTGATTTCTTCAGTAACCTGTTGGTTATTTACAAACATGTTGTTTAATCTCCATGTATTTGTGTTTCTTACAGTTTTTATCTTGTAATTTATGTTTTAGTTTCATAGTTGTGGTCAGAGAAGATGCTTGATACAATTTTGATTTTTTTATATTTACTGAGTTTCTATTTGTAACCCAGAATGTAGTCTATCCTGGAGAATGTTTCATGTGTACTTGAGAAGAAGGTGTATTCTTCTTCATTTGGATGGAATGTCCTGAAGGTATCAATAAGACCTATCTCATCTAATGTATCATTTAAACCTTGTGTTTCCTTATTAATTTTCTGTTTTAATGATCTGTCCATTGGTGTGAGCGGGGTGTTAAAGTCTCCTACTATTACTAGGTTGCTGTCAATTTCTCCTTTTATGTCTATTAGTGTTTGTCTTATGTATTGAGGTGCTCCTATGTTGGGTTCATAGATATTTACAATTGTTATGTCTTCCACCTGGATTGATCCCTTGATCATTTTGTAGTGTCCTTCCTTATCTCTTGTAATCTTCTTTATTTTAAGATCTATTTTTTCTGTTAATGAGGATTGCTACTCCAGCTTTCTTTTGTTTCCCATTTGCATGGAATAGATTTTTCCATCCTCTCACTTTCAGTCTATATGTGTCTTAAGGTCTAAAATGGGTTCTTGTATACAGTGTATATATGGTTCTTGTTTCGGCATCCATTCAGCCAGTCTGTGTCTTTTAGTTGGAGCATTTAATCCATTTACATTTAAAGTAATTATTGATATATACATTCCTATTGCCATTTTCTTAATTATTTGAGGTTGATTTTATCGATCTTTTTTCTTCTCTTGTATTTCTTGACTATATAAGTCCATTTAACATTTGTTGTAAAGCTGGTTTGATGGTACTGAATTTTCTTATCTTTTGCTTGTCTGAAAAGCTTTTGATTTCTCCATCTGTTTTGAATGAGATCCTCGCTGGATACAGTAATCTTGGTTGTAGATTTTTCCCTTTCAGTAGTTTAAATATATCCTGCCATTCCTTTCTGGCCCACAGTGTTTCTGCTGAAAGATCAACTTTTAAGCATATGAGATTTCCCCTGTATGTTACTTGTTGCTTCTTCCTTGCTGCTTTTGTTATTCTTTCTTTGTGTTTAATCTTTGTTAGATTATTATGTGTTTTTGAGTGTTTCTCCTTGGGTTTATCCTGTATGGGACTCTGCACCTGTTGGAGTTGATTGACTATTTCTTTTTCCATGTTGGTGAAATTTTCAACTATAATCTCTTCAAAAATTTTCTCAAACACTTTCTTTTTTCTCTTCTTCTTCTGAGACCCTTATTATTTGAATGCTGATGCGTTCGATATTGTCCCAAAGGTCTCTGAGACTGTCCTCAGTAATTTTCATTCTTTTTACTTTATTCTGCTCTTCAGAAGCTATTTCCACCATTTCATCTTCCAGCTCACTGATTCATTCTTCTGCTTCAGATATTCTACTACTGATTCCTTCTAGAGTATTTTTAATTTCAGTAATTGTGTTGTTTCCCTCAGCATGTTTTTTCTTTAATTCTTCTAGGTCCTTGTTAATTGATTCTTGCATTTTCTCTATTTTGCTTTCAAGGTTTTTGATCATCTTTGCTATCATTACTCTGAATTCTTTTTCCTGTAGTTTGCCTATTTCCTCTTCATTTATCCAAACTTCTGTGTTTCTAGTTTGTTCCTTCATTTGTGTAGTATTTCTCTGCCTTTTCATTATTTATTTTTTAACTTACTGTATTTGAGATCTCCTTTTCCCAGGCTTCAAGGTGAATTCTTTCTTCCTTTTGGTTTCTGCCCAGTATGGTTGGTCAAGTGGTTTGTGTAGGCTTCATATAGGGTTAGATTTATGCTGAGTTTTGATCCTCTCCCCCCCCCCCATAGGCAAGGCTGAGTGATGTGGTAATCCTGTCTGCTGATGACTTGGTTTGTATTTTTGTTTGTTGTTTAGATGAGGCATCTCCTGTCCAGGGTGCTATTGGTAGTTGGGTGATGCCAGGTCTTGTGTTACAGTAGTTTCCTTTGTGTGAGTTATCACTATTTGATACTCCCTAGGGTTAATTCTCTGGTAGTCTAGAGTCTTGGAGTCAGTGTTTCCACTCCAAAGGCTCAGGGGTTGATCTCTGGTCAGGAACAAAGATTCCACAAGCGGTTTGTTACTGCATTAAATGATATTAAAACAAATATCTGAAAATGAGCCTCAGTCAACAGTAGCCCTCGCCTTGGGATTGCTCCATAATCCCTAAACTCTCAACTGCACCATCTAGGGTATGTATGGCTGTGGTCAAGGACTGTCTGATTCTCATTCCATTTAGGCTGCCACAGATCAGTTGTTTCACTTCCAGCTTTAAATGCTTCTCCTCTGACTCAGACAATTGCCCCAATGTGGGAATTGGACCCCTGCTTCAGTTCCCCACCTGCCTAGGGCAAGTCCAATCCTACTAACACTCTGGTTTTCCCCCCCTATTTCCTTCATCCTACCGAGTTTTGTGTGGGTCTATATATTTCTTTCCACTGTTCAGGTACTCCAGTCTGCTCTCAGCTGGTGCTCTGCACACACTTCCATGTCTGAAGGTGTATTTCTGATGTATCTCTGGTACTCCTCCACCATCTTGTTCCTCATATCTCACAATATTTTAATCAATCATTCAGATTACACTTTCAACTAGTTAATGGCTAAGAACTAGAAACAAGATATTTCTTGATTCAAATCTATTTACACAGTGTCTTCAAAGTATTTCCATAATTTAAAAAGGATGAAAATAAGCCTGGTTGAGCTGGTAAAGAAGGAACAGTGAATTGAAAAGTGCCTAAACAGTGCCCTACCAGGAATATCCTAAGAAATTGAAGATTATGGCCTAAAAATAAACTATCAACTTAGAATACTTGAAAGCTTGGTATTTGGGAGAAGGAATAGAGTTATTCTTTTCAACAGATCTGGGAGACTTGGAGAGGAATTTTAATTTAACATAAGAAAGTTTCCAATACCAAAAACTGTCCAGCATGGGTTCTATGGTCTCCATTTATTAAATCCTCCATTCATTCAGCTAGCACTGTGCTCACAGTACATGCTAGGCCTTCTAGGTACAGATGATACTGTTGAGTGAAGTCACTCAGTCGTGTCTGACTCTGCGATCCCATGAATGGTAGCCTACCATGCTCTTTCATCTGTAGGATTCTCCAGGCAAGAATACTGGAGTGGGTTGTCATTTCCTTCTCCAGGAGATCTTCCCAACCCAGGGATCAAACCCAGGTCTCCCGCATTGCCAGCAGACGCTTTACCACCTGAGCCCCCAGGGAAGTCCTAACAGATGATACTAGGATGAATAAAACTTGGTTTGTGTCCTTAATAATCTACATCTTAGAAAGGACTGGAAACAGCATGAAGAAAACACCCACAGTAAAGAGCAATAATTATAACTATCACCTAAAGTCTAGAACAATTGGCCCTATTTCACTCTGACAAGGAAATTTTCTAAAATAGTGCTTTGTGGAATAGACTCTGGCTATATGCAGGTCAGGAAGCAATAGTTAGACCTGGACATGGAACAACAGACTGGTTCCAAATAGGAAAAGGAGTACGTCAAGGCTGCATATTGTCACTCTGCTTATTTAACTTCTATGCAGAGTACATCATGAGAAACGCTGGGCTGGAGGAAGCACATGCTGGAATCAAGATTTCCAGGAGAAATATCAATAACCTCAGATATGCAGATGACACCACCCTTATGGCAGAAAGTGAAGAGGAGCTAAAAAGCCTCTTGATGAAAGTGAAAGAGGAGAGTGAAAAAGTTGGCTTAAAGCTCAACATTCAGAAAATGAAGATCATGGCATCTGGTCCCATCACTTCCTGGGAAATAGATGCGGAAAGTGTTAGACTTTATTTTTTTGTGCTCCAAAATCATGGCAGATGGTGATTGCCATAAAATTAAAAGATGCTTAGTCCTTGGAAGGAAAGTTATCACCAACCTAGAAATCATATTCAAAAGCAGAGACATTACTTTGCCAACAATAGATCATTTAGTCAAGGCTATGGTTTTTCCAGTGGTCATGTATGGATGTGAGAGTTGGACTGTAAAGAAAGCTGAACACCAAAGAATTGATGCTTTTGAACTGTGGTGTTGGACTCTTGAAAGTCTCCTGAACTGCAAAGAGATACAACCAGTTCATTCTAAAGGAGATCAGTTCTGAGTGTTCTTTGGAAGGAATGATGCTAAAGTTGAAACTCCAGTACTTTGGCCACCTCATGCGAAGAGTTGACTCATTGGAAAAGACCCTGATGCTGGGAGGGATTGAGGTCAGGAGGGGAAGTGGACGACAGAGAATGAGATGGCTGGATGGCATCAGCGACTCGATGGAAATGAGTTTGACTGAACTCTGGGAGTTGGTGATGGACAGGGAGGCCTGGCATGCTGCAGTTCATGGGGTGGGAAAGAGTCAGACACGATTGAGTGACTGAACTGAACTGAATGAAGTTTTATGAGTCCAGAAGAAAACAAGATAAACAAGAAACATAGATTGATAATTCTAAAAGTCTAATTTATTGTTTGTTTTGCATTTAATCACATTCTTCCTTTTTGGTGTTGAAATGTTTTATTTTGTTTTAACTGAATTGATATGATTGTAGTAAATGGTCTGTTACTTGTGTTTTATTTGGCGTTAATACTTTCACTTTGCAAAGTAAAATTTAGCAACTCCTTGTTGAATTCAAATTTTAAAAATAATATTTTTGCTAGCACACTACAACCTTTAGTAAGACAAAGTAAAGAATTCTGACCTCAGTATTGACAGCTAAGTAGGGGTTTACCAGATACACTTTACAGTCTGTGATTGTTACCTGGCAGATTTATGCAAATAAAAAATAGCACTCACATTACATATGTCTCCCCCTCTTCTTCTGAAGCATTACTTTTCAGAATTGCTGCTTTGTTAAAACTTATTTTTACTGGAAAAGATGAAGATTCTATGATTCTGCTTATGTCTTAAAGGAGCATAGCTTTATATGGAGCCTTAACTGGAAGAGGATAGTCACTGGAGCCCACATGATGATTTAGCAGTCTGATATAGCATTGAATTTCCTGATATTGGAAGATTTGCAGCAGTAGATATATCACAAGGTCTCACAGTCTTTTCACAGAAATGATCCTTTCAATTCTTAAGAGGATACTTTAATTTCCTTTTTAAAGGAACAGAGACATGCAGAAATAGTGTTAAAATTATCATTGAAAATCACAAAAGCATTCACTTCAATTTTTGTCATTGTTGTCCTGTTTTCTCTGATTAAACAAACTCCATATTTTTCCTGTTTTTCTCTCTAATGTGAAAATTTAAAAAGTACCTAAAATACTTTCCTGACATCATCTGTTTAAAATTTACAGTAGTTTTATAAGATAAAACACCATAAATAATGTACTCATTTCTGTGTAAAACTGACTACATTCTACCATTGAACAGACATCTTTGTCTTAGGTTTTACCTTCTAGGAAACAGCTATACTTCATGTTTGTGAAAATTATATCAGCAAAGACATTTATAAAATAAAATCCAGAATCACAGCAAATTGTAATTTCCAAAAAGCTTGCTAAATCAAAATAATACTTCAAAATAATACTTCTATTTATGTCCTTGAAAGAACATGATTTGAATGGAATCAGGCATAACATCTGGAATCAAGACTGGCAATCGGGAATCAAGACTTCCAGGAGAAATATCAGCACCCTCAGATATGCAGATAATACTAACTTAATGGCAGAAAGCAAAAAAGTAACTAAAGAGCTTCTTAATGAAAGTGAAAGAGAAGAGTGAAAAAGCTGGCTTAAAACTCAGCATTCAAAAAACAAGTTAATGGCATGTGGTGCCATCATTTCATGGCAAATAGATGGGGAAAAAATGGAAACAGTGGCAGATAATGTTTTCTTGAGCTCCAAAATCACTGCAGACAGTGACTGCAGCCATAATAAAAGATGCTTGATCCTTGGAAGAAAAACTATGACAAATCTAGACAGTGTATTAAAAAGCAGAGATAACACTCTGCCAACAAAGTTTCCTCTAGTCAAAGCTATGGTTTTTCCTATAGTCATGTATGAATGTGAGAGCTAGACCATAAAGAAGACCGAATGCTAAAGAACTGATGCTTTTGAACTGTTGTTGAATTTTTCTCTTGAGAGTCCCTTTGACAGCAAGGAGATCAAACCAGTCAATACTAAAGGAAATCAACCCTGAATATTCATTGGAAAGACTGATGCTGAAACTGAAGCTCCAATACTTTGGCTATGTGATGCAAAGAGCCAACTCATTTAAAAAGACCTTAATGCTGGGAAAGACTGAAGGCAGGAGAAGAAGAGGGCAGCACCAGAGGATGAGAAGGTTGGATGACGTCATTGCCTCAATGGACATGAAGTGAAGTGAAAGTCACTCAGTCGTGTCTGACTCTTGGCGACCCCATGGATTATACAGTCCATAGAATTCTCCAGGCCAGAATACTGGAGTAGGTACCGTTTTCCTTCTCCAGGGAATCTTCCCAAACCAGGGATAGGACCCAGGTCTCCCACATTGCAGGTGGATTCTTTACCAGCTGAGCCACAAGGGAAGCCTATTCAATGGACATGAGTTTGAGCAAATTCTGGGAGATAGTGAAGGACAGGGAAGCCTGACATGCTGCCATCCATAGGGTTTCAAAGAGTCAAGTATGACTTATCAATTGAACAATAAACCATAATGTAGTTATTTCAGCTGAAACTCATGTTTAATTAATACTTTAATATTTCCTTGCTCCTTGTGAGTTACACTACAAGTCCTAACCAGAAGACACACACAGCCTTCCCTCAACAACCGCCCCTTCATTTCTAGTACTAACAATCAAGAGGATATTATAATGAGGTTTAAAAAAATTAGGATCTCAGTTCCTAGAAATTACTGCCAATTTCCATATTATACAATAATAAATATTAATTTATATTTTCATCTGTTACTGCTCTGTTCACTGAGGATACATAAAAACTATATCAGATCTTTATTAACTGTAAAATTCTCTTCAACATACTGAATTCAAGTTTAAAAATATATCAAAAATATTTTATAGATAAGTTAGCTTCTCAGTGCAGCAGTACTTTAATACGGATGCTCAGACTGCTATTCAGTGCTCACTTTATTTTTAACTTGGATTTTAGTCCATGATTAATAACTTTTAGGTTCTGACAGATGTAGGCAATGAAAAATAGCATTCATTTGAGATATCTTTTCCATCTAGTCTTCAAAAACAATATTTTTTCATGACGTTTCTTTTTTATTTCTAAGTAGGAACGATGAAAATCAATGGAAATGTGCATGGCAACCAATTTCCAAAAACGCAGGATGCATCTGCAAAGGGAGGTATGACTCAGTTTCACACTGCGCTCCCTGTCCTGAAGATCCTGACACTGGGGGCAAGTCTGCTGGAATTTCACATTGTGATTCTGTTCAGTCAGTAAGTGTTATTTTGCTTGGTGCTCAATCTAGTTAAATAAAGAAGAAATTTCCACAAAGTTTGGTACCACATCCAAAACCAACTTTCTCATATGAGCATAAACATTGATTCAACGGCTCTACAGGTCCTGAACTTTAGGGTGTGGGATGAAACTCTGCATGTGCTTGTATCTGGTGTTTGCTGCTTTTTCAGTGTTTATGTAATAGACTCGGCAGGAACCACATGACGTATTAAATAAGCAAAGTGTTAAGTTGAAGTCAAAACTTTAAAATGGTTTGAAAAAGAAATGGTCATTTAAATTATAAACAAGCGGGGCAAATACACATGTAACCTCAGGTATATACAAAAAGAGACTCCAGTGCCAAATAGATGCCTACAATAGAGCTTAGCTTTTGTACTCTTTATAAACAGCTTTTACTTCTGAGTTCATTGCGGCTATAATATGCGGTAACATATGCAGTCTGCAAGGTCACGTTCCACACATAACCCAGCTGCTCTGCGGCTCCGTGGTGGCAAGCTGTACATTCTTTTTTATAAACTTAATGGCCACACATTACGCCACTTTGTGAGACCTGAGGTTCATTAGACCTTCTGTTCAAGTGCCTTTAGGCCACAATTTATTCTGACTCCGCAATTACAGGTGACAGTTTTTACACGCAGCCAAAATTTTCAATCACAGTAGGAAGGTTGGCATTATTTGTGGCTTTTTACTCTTCTGTATGATAATCTCACAGTTGAAAAATATTAAAGATTCATCTGTAAAAGGCTTAATCCTGCATGTACCATTTTAATATTTTTCTAAAGAATAGACTCCAGGGAAAGGAATATAGAGACATAAAAGACATTAGCACATCTGGTTTTTTATAAACAGATTGTGTTGGCTTGTGATAGAGTAAACTTCTTTGTTTACTTGTATATTATGTAAAAGCATCATTTTTCAAAATTATTTAATTCTTTGAAATCTGTTCACCATAATTTATACCCTTAAGTGAATTCTCCTATAGTGCCTTTCAAGTTATTCTTGAAAACAATAAACAAGCCTGAGTTACTGTCACTGAGCCTCTTCTACCAATTTAAGAGATGCTGAGTGGAAGTCAGTCAGGCAAGAATTTAAATCACTTCTGGCCAACAACTTGGAGTGAATCCGTTACAAACCTGATGGTATGCAGAGACTAATGGAAAACAAATAAAGACAACTATTCCTATGCAAGATCCTGAGGCTTGATTTGTAGGTTATCAGTACATGCTGACCTGGACCAGATTTTACAAGACAGAAGAAGTCTGTGCATTTAGGTAAACAAATGTGAAACTGTGGAAACCAACCATTATTTTCAAAGATTAAAGGCTGGAATCAATTCATTTCAACCAAAAAAGCTCAAGAGAGATCATTTCTGCCCAGGAATCTTGTCAATGCTGGGGTAGGTTAGAAGTACTTGAAGATCAGAGAAGAGTCTGGAAAAAAATGTGTTTTAGATGTTACAGTATTAAATCGAAAAGACAGAAAGAGAGACTCAGAAATATGAAAGCAATGGAGCAATAGTTCCTTGAGAACCGAATTAGAGTAAGTTTGAACAAAGCACACACAGCCTTTAACCTGGAGAAGAAACTGCGTGCAATAGTCCAGAATCCTCCTGGGTAGCTCTGTTGATCTGCACACCCATGGATGAATAGAACTGACTTATATTGCAGATGATGTATTCACCTTTACTTAGCAGCAGCAGCTGTGTGTTTGTGTTTCTCCAACACACACCAGGGGCATGGGCTCCAGTCTCAGTGAGGCTGGCGACTAGATAAACCATTTAGGATAACTCATTTTGTCTTTGTGAATATCAGCTTCCTCAGTTGTGAAATACAGGTAATATAGTGTAAAGGCATGATTAAGCAGACTTTGTAAGGCCGATAGGGCACTAAAATGGCGCCGGGAGGCCACTGGGGAAGCAAGGCCTAGGCAGTTCTGCACCTGGATAGGGGCCTGGGCTCCAGTCTCAGTGAGGCTGGCGACTAGATAAACCATTTAGGATAACTCATTTTGTCTTTGTGAATATCAGCTTCCTCAGTTGTGAAATACAGGTAATATAGTGTAAAGGCATGATTAAGCAGACTTTGTAAGGCCGATAGGGCACTAAAATGGCGCCGGGAGGCCACTGGGGAAGCAAGGCCTAGGCAGTTCTGCACCTGGATGGAACGTGAACTTTGAACTAGAACACTTAAATAGTGAACTTTGGAGAGTGACAATCTTAGCAGCCAATCATGTGTAGACAAGAATAGTTCTTCTCCACCAGCACCAATCACAGTTCTTACAAAACCAGCTATGTAAGCTCCTCCTTTTACCCTTCGGTTCACAGTCAGTCAGTTCAGTCACTCAGTCATGTCAGACTCTCTGTGACCCCACGGACTGCAGCACGCTAGAGGAAACCCACCTCTCCTCAGGGAACATTTGGGGTTCTCCTCAGATCTTTGTCTCCTGAATTGCCATTCTTAAGACCCCAAATAAATGTTTTTGTTATCTTACCCCGTATTTCTTGGTCTACATGACCTATTTAAAAGTTTGTAAATAGGTTTAAGCAACATACCTTATGTAACTATTCAGGCTTTGTAGTAAATTTCCACTATACATTCATCAACTCATTGTTAATTTGGGGTGGAAATGAACTTTTCTGTGGAGCAATAGCACTAACCAACACTCTAGTAACCTTCTGCTCGTTGGAGGAGACAAAATGGAAGAAGTCAGCTCATTAGTAGCCCCACCAGGCATATACTAATTATCACCTCTCTTCCTTGGCTTGGCAGTTTCCCCATCTCGACACTGGCTAGTGCTATCAATTCCTGGAATCGATTCAGTGCACAGGTCCTTATTTCCAAGACCCTAAATAAGTTGCTAGGATACCACTGGGACCTTTTAACACTTTATTTTTCTTTTATCAGTATACTATTCAAGAGGTA
>SJYC01043013.1:0-30676 GCA_006408675.1 Madoqua kirkii
AGAGGTAGTTCCTTTTATAAATTGGAATATGATATATTTCTCTACTTGACATGTAGTAATCTGCAAGATTTAACATGTAACAGTTGCATATAACTAGGCATGTGAAATTTAACAGTATTAAACAAGCTAATTGATCATTGTTGGACACTTCAGACCTGTATTCTTTAATAATTTTACCTTTAATATATGCTTAAAATACTCCAATTTTAACTACAATCATTTTCTCAAACACAGTCCGTGAAAAAAATGTAGTACAATAAGAAAACTTCCAGGTGAAATTGACTTCATTTTCATGCATGTGTTTTCCAAATATTTTAATCATGCTTCAAAAGAAAAAGATTTGCATTTATGCATGTGGATTTATAATAAAGACATTATCTGCTTTTCGCTTAAATAATTATCTATAGGACATCCAGGCTCCATCATTCTCCACTAACTGTGAAGGGAGAAAAAGAGGAGTGAACATTTTATTTGGCTATTAAACAAGGGTGTTACTCAGCAACAAGAAACAGTGCAAAAGATTAGGTCTCAATAATGTCCAACTAAATCGAGTAACACTCAAAGAGCTTACCCCTGAGCGTCAGACTTCAAACTGCTTCTCAGAGAACTGGATTCTAGGATTCAAACATGTGATCTTTACTATGCACTTTAAGTAATATCAACTATTTAAAATTGAATTAAAACAAAAAGTCTTGTCAAAATTATAAAATTAGAATAACTCATAATAAATGCATTTCATCAAAACCTCAGTGGTATGGATTTTTCTCAGTGTTTGGGTTCAGATTAACCAATGTCTGATCTGCTTACTATATTATGAAAATAATTTTCAGTAGGTGAATTAGAGAAGTTGGTTCTTTTTATATAAAATCAGCTCTTTCTCCTACTAGGTATGTTGACTCTTTCTCAGTTTGGGTCAATGAGTATGCACGGGTGACCCTTTCATTAAAATTTACTGTTTTAACTGTTTGAAAGCTATAGTTCACTGGCATAAAGTTCATTCACATTATTGTACAGCAATCATCACCATCAATTTCTAGAAGGTTTTTAATCTTTTCAAGCAGAAATTCTGTACCCATTAAACAATAACAACCCATCCCATTCTCTCTTTCTCCCAGATCCTGAAAATTCCCATTCTACTTTCTATCTCTATTATTTTTTCCCTTTCATGGATCATAACCTCATCATGGCAAAGGGGCTTTCGTTAAAAAGCTCAGTGAAGCTATGAATCATGCCACGCAGCCACGCAGGGTCAGCCAAGATGGATGGGTCCTAGGGAAGAGTTCTGACAAAATGTGATCCCCCAGAGAAAGAAATACCAGCCCGCTCCAGTATTCTTATCACAGGAACCTCATGGACACTATGAAAAAAGGGAAAAAGATGAGAAGTGGGAAGATGAGCCCCTCAGGTCAGACAGTGTCCAATATACTACTCAGGAAGAGTGGAGGGCATTATCAAATAGTTCCAGCAAGAGTGAAATAGCTAGGTCAAAACAGGAGCAACACTCAGCTATGGATGTGTCTTGTGGTAAAAGTAAAGTCCTATACTATAAATAACAGTATTGCAGAGAACTCTGTAATGTTAGGTCCACAAATCAAGGTGAATGGGACGTGGTCAAGCAGGAGATGACAAGACTGAACATTGGCACCTTAGGAGTCAGTGAACTAAAATGGATGGGAATGGGTGAATTTAACTTAGATGGCCATTATACCTACTACTGTGGGCAAGAACCTCTTAGAAGAAATGAAGTAGTCCTCACAGTCAACAAGAGAGTCCAAAATGCAATTTCTGTGTGCAATCTCAAAAGTCACAGAATGATCTCAGTTTGTTTCCAAGACAAATCATTTAGCATCATAGTAATCCAAGTCTATGCCCCAACCACTGATGTTGAAGTTGAAGCTGATCATTTCAATGAAGACCTACAACACCTTCTAGAGCTAACACTCTCAAAAGATGTGTTTTTCATCATAGGGGATCAGAATGCAAAAGAGGAAGTGACAAGACACACTGAATGACAGGCAAACTTGGCCTTAGAATACAAAACGAATCTGCAGAGCAACGGCTAAGAGTTTTGATATGAGAACACATTGGTCATAGCAAACACCCTTTTTCAACAACACAAAAGACAACTCTACATGTGAACATCACCAGATGGTCAGTACCAAATTCACATTATGCCCTTTGCAGCCAAAGATGGAGAAGCTGTATACAGTCGGCAAAAATAAGACCTGGAGCTGACTGTGATTCAGATCATGAGCTCCTTATTGCAAAATTAAGGCTTCAGTTGAAGAAAGTAGGGAAAACCATTAGGCCATTCAGGTATGATACAAATTAAATCCCTTTATAATTATACAATGGAGATGAAAAATAGAGGCAAGGGATTAGATTTGGTGGACAGAGTGCCTGAAGAACTGTGGAAACAGATTTGTGATGTTGTACAGGAGGCAGGGACAAAAACCACCTCCAAGGGGGAAAAAAAATGCAAGAAGCAAAGTGATTGTCTGAGGAGGCTTTACAAACAGCTGAGAAAAGAAGAAAAGAAAAGGTAAGGGAGAAAGGGAAAAATACCCTCAACTGAGTGCAGTGTTCCAGAGAATAGCAAGGAGAGATAAGAAGGATTTCTTAAATGAACAATGCACAGAAATAGAGTAAAACAATGGAGTGGAAAAGACTAGAGATTTCTTCAATAAAATTGGAGATAACAAGGGAATATTTCATGCAGGAATGGACTAGATAAATGACAGAAATTGTAAGGACCCAAAAGAAGCAGAAGAGATTAAGAAGATGTGGCAAGAATATACAAAAGAACTATATAATTAAGGTCTTAATGACTGGGATAACTGCAATGGTGTGGTCACTCACCTGGTGCTGAATATCCTGGAGTGTGAAGTCAAGTGGGCCTTGGGAAGCATTCCTATGAGCAAAGCTAGTGGGAGTGAAGGAATTCCAGCTGAGCTCTTTAAAATCCTAAAAGATGATGCTGTAAAGTGCTACACTCAATATGTCAGCAACTTTGGAAAACTCTGCAGTGGCCACATGACTGGAAAATATCAGTTTCTATTCCAATCCCTAAGAAGGGCAATGTCAAAGAATGTTTGAACTACCATACAATTGCCCTGATTTCATATGCTAACAAGGTTATGCTCAAAATCTTTCAAGCCAAGCTTCAGCAGTACATGAGCCAAGAACTTTCAGATGTTCAATCTGGGTTTAGAAAATGCAGAGCAACTAGAGATCAAATTGTCAACATCTGCTGGATAATGGAGAAAGCAACAGAGTTCCAGAAAACATTTATGTCTGCTTCACCAGCTACCCTAAAGACTTTGAATGTGTGAATCAAAACAAACCATGGAAAATTCTTAAAGAGATGGGAGATCTCTTTAAGAGAGACCTGACCTGTCTCTCGAGAAACCTCTACGTGAATAATGAAGTAACAGAAGTGGACTGATTTAAAATTGGAAAAGAAGTATGACTAGGCTTTATAATATCACCCTGCTTATTTAATTTTTATGCAGAATATGTCATGTGAAATGTTGGGCTGAATGAATCACAAGCTGGAATCAAGTTTGTCAGGAGAAATAATCAACAACTTCAGATATGCAGGCTATATTACCCTAATGGCAGAAAGTGAAGAGGAACTAAAGAGCCCCTTTGATGAGAGTAAGAGGAGGCTGAGAAAGTTGGATTGAAATTCAACATTAAAAAAAAAAAAAAAACTAACTAACTTCATGGCATCCCATCACTTCATGGCAAATACAAGGGGAAAATGTGGAAGCAGTGACAGATTTTCTTTTCTTGGTTTCCAAAATCCTTGGGGACAGTGACTGCAGCCATAAAATTAAAAGATGTTTGCTCTTTTAAATGAAAGTTATGACAAATATAGACAGTGTATTAAAAGCAGATATATCCCTTTGCTTATAAATATCTGTAGAGTCAAAGCTACGGCTTTTCCTGTAGTCATGTATGGATGTGAGAGTTGGTCCATAAAGATAGCTGAGAGTCGAACTATCGATCCTTTTGAACTGTGAGGCTGGAGAAGACTCGAGAGTTGCCTGGACTGCACGGAGATCACACCAGTCAATTCTAGAGGAAATGAACCCGAATATTTTTTGGAAGGACTGATGTTGAAGCTGAAGATGCAATGCCTTGGCCACCTGGATGCAAAGAGCCAACTCAGTGGAAAAGACCCAGATGCTGGGAAAGATTGAAGGCAAAAGGAAAAGGAGGCAGGAGAGGATGAGATGGCTAGATAGCTTCACAGACTCAATAGACATGAATTTGAGCAAAAGATGGTGGGAGACAGAGCAGCCTGACATGCTGCCGTCCATGGGATGGCAACTGAACAACCACTCGATGGTTCTGAGCGGTTTATGTGTCTCGTCTAAGTGGACTCACCCAGCTTTTGTCCTCTTTGTGACTATTTATTTCACTTAGCATAATGTCCTCTGGGTTCACCCATGTTGCAGCATATGTAGGGATTGCTTTTTTTGTTTGTTTGTTTAACTTTCTCCCTGTTTTACTGAGATGCAGTTGACAAAAGCTGCTGCTTCAGGTTTAAGTATACAACATATTTTGATATATATGTATATGGTTGGATGATTCAGTTCAGTTCAGTCGCTCAGTCGTGTCCAACTCTTTGCAACCCCATGAATCGCAGCACGCCAGGCCTCCCTGTCCATCACCATCTCTCAGAGTTCACTCAGACTCATGTCCATAGAGTCCGTGATGCCATCCAGCCATTTCATCCTCTGTTGTCCCCTTCTCCTTCTGCCCCCAATCCCTCCCAGCATTAGAGTCTTTTCCAATGAGTCAACTTTTCTCATGACATGGCCAAAGTACTGGAGTTTCAGCTTTAGCATCATTTTTTCCAAAGAAATCCCAGGGCTGATCTCCTTCAGAATGGACTGGTTGGATCTCCTTGCAGTCCAATGGACTCTCAAGAGTCTTCTCCAACACCACAGCTCAAAAGGATCAATTCTTTGGTGCTCAGCCTCCTTCACAGTCCAACTCTCACATCCATACATGACCACAGGAAAAACCATAGCCTTGACTATACAGACCTTAGTCAGCAAAGTAATGTCTCTGCTTTTGAATATACTGTCTAGGTTGGTCATAACTTTTCTTCCAAGGAGTAAGCGTCTTCTAATTTCTTGGCTACTACAAAACATTTAGTTAGCATCCATCACCTCAGATAGTTACAAATTTCATTTTCCTATCTTGAGAACTTTTAAGATTCACTGTCTTAGCAATTTTCAAGTACAAAATATTGCATTGTGAATTATACTTACCATATTATATGTTACATGTATATTATCACCTTTTTCTTTTATCATAGATTGAGCTAATACCTGCAATTCATCACCTGTGTATTCTTTAACCTTTGTCAGAGAGAACTCTATTGTAGGGACTATGCACCAATTTTGATTTTATTCCTTGAGCATTTAGAAGTGAAGCAGAGTTTTCAGCTGACTTGGTCAGATTCCTCACTGTAACCTGCCTGAGGTGTGTGTCTACACAGCGCCAAGGATGGCTGAGATTTGGAAAATACTCACTTTCTATGCTATGGACCAAGTGGGTGGCCCTTGTTTCTATTTATTTGTTGTTTTTAATCTCTAGTTAATGTGAATGTAAACTAGCATTTTATTCAATAATGTCTTGAAATTTGGGGATTTTTTAAAATTTTGTGTTGGGGTATAGCCAGTAACAATATTGCTGTAGGGACTCAGATATACGTATATTTCTATTCTCCCTCAAACCCTGCTCCCGTCCAGGCTGGTACGTAACACTGAGTAGAGTTCCTTGTGTTATACAATCGCTCCTTCTTGTTACTCACTTTGAATTTAACAGCGTGTGCATGACTTTCCAAAACTCCCTAACAATTCTTTCTCCCTGGCAACCGTAAGTTCATTTTCTAAGTATGTTAGTCTCTTTCTACTTTCTAAGAAAGTTTTTCTGGATCTTTTTTTTTTTTTTCCAAGATTCCAAATGTAAGGACTGTCATACAATATTTTTCCTTCTCTATCTGACTTACTCCACCCAGGTCCATCCATGTGGCTGCAAATGGCATTATCTTTCTTTTAGTGGAGGAGTAATGGTCCATTGAATACACACTGTATTCCATTGTATACATCTTCTTTACTCATTCCTCTGTCAATGAACACTTAGGTTGCTTCCGTGTCTTGGCTATTGTAAACAGTGCTGCCATGAACATTGGGGTGCGTGTGTCCTTTCAGATCATGTTTTCCTCTGGATATACACCCAGGAATGGGATTGCCGGGTCATACAGTAAGTCTATTTTTACTTATGTAAGGAACATCCAAGCTTCCCTGGTGGTCCTAGTGGTAAAAAATTCTTCTGCCAGAAGAAGACATAAGAGACAAGGGCTCCATCCCTGGGTTGGGAAGATCCTTTTGGAGAAGGGGATGGAAAATCCCATGGACAGAGGGCCCTGGTGGGATGCAGTCCATGGGATTGCAAAACAGACATGACTGAAGCGATTTATCAAAGGCTTTTCTCCATAGTGGCTGTATCAAATTCCTTTCCCACCAACAGTATGGAAGGGTTCGCTTCTCTCCACACTCTCTCCAGCATTTGTTGTTTGTGAATATTTTGATGATAGCCATGCTGACCATCTGAGGTGATATCTCCTAGTTTTGATTTGTATTTCTCTGATAACTAGCACTGAACATCTTTTCATGTGCCTGTTGGCCATCGATATGCCCTCCCTGGAGAAACATCTATTCTGTTCTTCTACCCATTTTTTGTGTGAGCTGCTTGTTTCGATGCTATGTGTCATAAGCTATTTCTTAAACTTTGGAGAATAATCCCTTATTGATCATATCATTTGCAATATTTTCTCCTGATCTGTGAGTTGTTTTTTTCATTTTGTTTATTGTTTCCTTTGTTATTGTATGCAAAAGCTTTTGAGTTTAAATAGGTCACAATTATCTATTTATGTTCTTATTTCTTTTATTCTGGGAGATGAATCAAAAAATATGTAACTCTGATTTATGTCAGAAGAATGTTCTATATTTTCCTCTAGGAGTTTTATACTGTCTTGTCTCACATTTAGGCCTTTAATCCATTTTGAGCTTATTTTGTGTATAGAGTTAAAGAATGATAGAATTTTATTTTTTTACATGTGACTGTCCAGTGTTCAGAATCATTTCAAAGAGACCATCTTTCCAACCAACATTGTATAATATTGCCTCCTTTGTCATAGATTAGTTGACTGTAGGTGTATGGGTTTATTTCTGAATTTTCTATCCTTTTCCATTGATTTGTATTTCTATTTTTGTGCCAGTACCATAATGTTTTGATGACTGAGCTTTATAGTCTGAATAGTCTGAAGTCTGGGAGCCTGATTCCTCCAGCTCCATTTTTATTTTGTAAGACTCTTTTGGGTCTTTGGAATTTTTAGTGTCACCATACAAATTTTGAGATTTTTTTGTTCTAGTTCTGTGAAAAATGCCATTGCTAATTTGATTAGGGATTGCATAGAATCTGTTGATTGCCTTGAGTAGTATAGTCATTTTAACAATATTAATTCTTCCAATCCACAAACATGGTATATCTTTCTGTTTATGTATTCTTTGATTTTTTTCATCAGCATCTTATAGTTTTCAGAGTGTCTTCTATGTATAGTATCACATCATCTGTAAACAGTGATAGTTTAAGCTCTTCTCTTCCAATTTGGATTCTCTTTATCTCTTTTTCTTCTCTGATTGCTGTAGATAACAGTTCTAAAACTATATTGCATGAAAGTGGTGACAGTGGTCAAACTTGTCTTATTCCTAATCACAGAGGGAATGCTTTCAGCTTTTCACCATTGAGTATGATGCTAACTAGATTTGTCGTGTATGACTTTTATTATGTTGAGGTACATATCCTCTATGCCCACTCTCTGGAATGTTTTTATCATAAATGGTGCTGGATTTAGTCAAAAGATTTTTCTGCATCTATTGAGATTATCGTATGGGTTTTATCTTTCAATTTATTTATATGGTGTATCATATTGATTTGTGGATGTTGAAAAATCCTTGCATCCCAGGGATGAATCCCACGTGATCATGGTGTATGATCTTTTTAATGTTTTGTTGTATACAGATTGCTAGTATTTGATTGAGGATTGTTGCAGATATGTTCATCAGTGATATTGACCTGTAAATATCTTTTGTGTGTGTGTGTGGTATCATTGTCTGGTATTGGTATCAGGATGATGGTGACCTCATAAAATGAGTTAGGAAGTTTTCCTTCATCTGCATTTTTTGGTGCAGTTTCAGAAAGATAACAGTTAACTCTTCTTTAAATGTTTGATAAATTCACCTGTGAAGTTGTCAGGTCCTGGATTTTTGTTTGTTGGGAGGTTTTTAATCATGGTTTCAGCTTCAGTGCTTGTGACTGGTTTTCTTTATATTTTCTTTTTCTTCCTGATTCCATCTAAGGAGACTGTACATTTCTAAGAATTCTGCAGGTTGCCCATTGTATTGGCATGCAGTTATTCCAAGGAGTCTCTTATGATGCTTGGTAATTCTGTGGAGTCAGTTGTAACTCTGTTTTCGTTTCTAATTTTATTGATTTGAGTCTTCTTCCTTTCCTTTTTGGTGAATTTGGCTAAAAGTTTATCAATTCTGCATATCTTTTCAAAGAACAAGCTTTTAGTTTCATTGATTGTTTCCTTTGTCTCTAATTCATTTATTTCTGCTCTGATCGTTATGATTCCTTCCCTGCTACTAACTTAAGGTTTTGCTTGTTCTTTCTCCAGTTGTTTTAGGTATAAGTTTAGCTTTTTGCTTGAGATCTTTCTTGTTTCTTGAGATAAGATTGTGCTGCAATAAACTGCCCTCTTAGAAGTGATTTCGCTGCATCCCATAAGCTGCGGACCATTTTGCCTGTATTTTCATTTGTCTCTAAGTATTTATTTTATTCCCTCCCTGATTCTTCAGTGACTCAATGGTTGTTGAGTAGCATATTGTTTAGCTGCCATGTGTTTGTGTTTTTTAGAGGGTTTTTTTTTCCTCTCCCTCTTCGGTTATTTCTAATCACACTGCATTGTGATCAGAAAAGATGGTTGATATAATTTTGATTTTCTTAAATCTACCAAATTTCACCTTGTGGCCCAGCATGTGGTGAATCTTGGAGAATGTTATGTTTGCACTTGAGAAAAATGTGTTAGTCTTCTGCTTTGGGGTGGGATTCTTTATAAATATCAATTAAGTTCAAGTTGTCTAATGTGTCATTTAAGGTTTGGCTTTCCTTATTAACTTTCTGTCCAGATGATCTGTCCATTGATGAAAGTAGGGCATTAAAATCCCCTACTTTTATTGTGTTATTGTTAATTTCTACCTTTGTGTTTGTTAGTATTTGCCTTATGTATTGAGGTGTTTCTATTTTGACTGCATACATATTTGTAAGTGTGATATCCTTTTTTTGGATCAAGCCCTTGATCATTATGCAGTGTTCTTCTTTGGACTGAACCCTTGAACACTGTGTAGTGTTCTTATAACAATCTTTGTTTTAAAGTCTATTTTGTCTGATATGAGTATTGATACCACAGCTTTCTTATCAGTTCTATTTGCATGGAATACCTTCTCACGTTCCCTTACTCTCAATATGTAAGTGTCTCTAAGCCTGAGGTGGGTCTCTTGTAGACAATATATCTATGGGCCTTGTTTTTGCATCCACTCAGCCGGTCTATGTCTTTTGCTTGGTGCATTTAATCCATTTACATTCAAGGTAATTATCTATTTGTATGATCCTATTACCATTTTCTTAATTGTTTGGGGTTTATTTTCTGTACATCTTTTCCTTCTCTTGTGTTTCCTACCTAGAGAAGTTCCTTTAGCATTTGTTGTAAAATTGGTTTGGTGGTGCTGAAATCTCTTAACTCTTTCTTGTCTGTAAAACTTTTGATTTCTCCATCAAATCTAATTGACAGTTATACTGGGTAGAGTTGGAGAAGGCAATGGCACCCCACTCCAGTACTCTTGCCTGGAGAATCCCATGGGCAGAGGAGTCTGGTAGGCTGCAGTCCATGGGGTTGCAAAGAGTCGGACACAACTGAGCGGCTTCACTTTCACTTTTCAGTTTCATGCACTGGAGAAGGAAATGGCAACCCACTCCAGTGTTCTTGCCTGCAGAAACCCAGGGACAGCAGAGCCCGGTGGGCTGCTGTCTATGGGGTCGCACAGAGTCAGACATGGCTGAAGCGACTTAGCAGCAGCAGAAGCAACTGGGTAGAGTATTCTTGGTTGTAGGTTCTACCCTTTCATCACTGGAATATGTCATGCCATTCCCTTCTGGCTTGTAGAATTTCCATTGAGAAATTTGCTGATGATCTTATGGGTGTTTCCGCGTATATTATTTGTCTTCTTTCTGTGTCACTTTTAATATTTTATCTTTGTCTTTATTTTTTGTCAGTTTGATTACTATGTGTCTCAGTGTGTTCCTCCTTGTGTTTATCCTGCCTGGGACTCTCTGTTCTTCCTGAATTTAGCTGACTATTTCCTTTTCCATGTTTGGGAAGTTTTCAGCTATTATCTTTTCAAGTATTTTCTCAGATCCTTTCTCTCTTCTCCTTCTGGGATCCCAATAATGCAAATAATGGTGCATTTAATGTTGTCCCATAAGTCTCTTAGGCTCTCCCCATTTATTTTCATTCTTTTTTTATATATTCTATTTTGCAGCAGTGATTTCCACTATCCTGTCTTCCAAGTCACTTATCTGTCCTTCTGCCTCAGTTATTCTGTTATTGACTCCTTCCAGTGTATTGATCATCACCAGTGTTTGTTTGTTCTTTAGTTTTTCTAGGTCTTTGTTAAACATTTCTTGCATTTTCTCAATCCTTGCCTCCATTCTTTTTCTGAGATCCTAGATTATCTTCCCTATTATTATTCTGAATTATTTTTCTGGAAGGTTGCCTATCTATATATACTTCATTGTGCTCTTTATCTGGGGATTTATCTTGTTCCTTCATCTTGAACAAAATCCTACTTCTTTTCATTTTGGTTAGCTTTCTATGATTGTGGTTTACATTATGGAGGCTATGGAATTGTATTTCTTGCTTTTTCTGTCTGCCATCTTTTGGATGATGATAGAGGCTTGTGCAAGTTCCATGATGGGAGGAACTATCTGTGAGGAAACTGGGTCTGGCTTTGGTGGGCAAAACAGTGCTCAGTAAATCTTTTATCCAGTTGCTGCTAAGAGGTCAGGCTATACTCCCTCTCTGTTAGTTTTTTGGCCTGAGACAACTCAGTCCTAGAACCTACAGGCTCTACAGTAGGGCTAACAACAACCTCTGAGGGGACTTATGACAACGTACCCCTCCCGGGACTGCTGCTGGTGGTGCGTTGTCCCCACAGCAAGTCACTGTCAACCCACGTCTCCACAGGAGACCTCAAACACCCACGCATCTATCATCTCCTGTGGGATCACAGCTCCTTTTCCCTGGGTCAGTCCTGGTGCACCCAAAGTTTTATTTGTGCCCCCTAAGAGTGGAGTCTTTGTTTCCCCCAGTTCTGTGCAAGTTCGGTCATCAAATTCTGCTGGACTTCAAAGTCAGATTCCCTGGGGATCTCCAGTTCCTTTGCTAGATCCCCAGCCTGGGAAGCCTGATAGGGGGCCTAGAATCTTCACAATAGTGCAAGACCTTCTTTAGTGCTACTGTTCTTCAGTTTGTTGGTCACCCACACAATGGGTATGAAATTTGATTTTATCATGATTGTGCTCCTCCTACCATCTCATTGAGACTTCTCATTTGCCCTTGGACATGGGGTATCTTTTGATGGGTTCCAGTGTCTTCCTGTCAATGGTTGTTCAAGAGTTGGTTGCAATTTTGCTGTTCTTGCAGGAGAAGATGAGTACATGTCTTAGCACTTCACCATCTTGAACCAAAACTTCCCTTACTTTTTAAGGCTGAATAATATTGCCCATATACTACATTTTGTTTATCCATTGGATGCTTGGGTCATTCCCACCTTTGGCTGTTGTGAATAATGCTGCTATGAGGGTGAATATACAAATAAAATAAAATGAAGTCAAGGAAGTTTCAGCTTCAGCATCAGTCCTTCCAGTGAACACCCAGGACTGATCTCCTTTAGGATGGACTGGTTGCATCTCCTTACAGTCCAAGGGACTCTCAAGAGTCTTCTCCAACACCACAGTTCAAAAGCATCAATTCTTCGGCTCTCAGCTTTCTTTATGATCCAACTCTCACATTCACACATGACCACCGGGAAAACCATAGCCTTAACTAAATGGACCTTTGTTGGCAAAGTAATGTCTCTGCTTTTTAATATGCTGTCTAGGCTGGTCATAACTTTCCTTCCAAGGAGTAAGTGTCTTAATTTCATGGCTGCAGTCACCATCTGCAGCAATCTTGGAGCCCAGAAAAATAAAGTCAGCCACTGTTTCCACTCTTTCCCCATCTGTTTGCGATGAAGTGATGGGGCCGGATGCCATGATCTTAGTTTTCTGAAAGTTATATTCACTTCTTTTTTTTTTTTTAATTGGAGAGTAATAGCTTTAAAATGCTGTGCTGTTTTATTCAGTGCAACAGTGTGAATCAGCCACAAGTAAATATAATATACCCCCTCCTTCCTGGGCCCCCCTCTCATGCCCACCCATCCGACTCCTCTAGATCATTACAGAGTGCTGGGGTGGGCTCCCTGTGTTATATAGCAGCTTCCCACTCGCTATCTATTTTACACAGGGTGGTATATATATATGTTAATACTGCTATCACAATCGTCCCATCCTTTTCCCCCTACTGGTGGCTCAGATAGTAAAGAATCTGCCTATAATGCAAGAGACCCAGGTTAGATTCCTGGGTAAGGAAGATTCTCTGGAGAAGAGAATGGCTACCCACTCCAGTATTCTTGCCTAAGAAATTCCATGGAGAGAAGAGCCTGGTGGGCTACAGTACATGGGGTTTCAAACAGTCAAACACCAGTGAGCAGCTAGCATTTTCACCCTTTTCATTACTTCCCCCATGGTGTCCACAAGTCCAGACTCTATGTCTGTGCCTCCATCTTTGCCCTGAAAAGGTTGATCAGTACCATTTTTCTAGATTCATATATATGCTTCAAAGGAACCTTCTTTCTCACCTATCTTTAAGTTATACTTCTTCCCCTAATTCCACAACTTTTCCAAATTCACATACAGCAAAAAGACAATGTCAACAAAGCAAGGAGGAATCAGACTGCCTCAGTAGCTGATTAAGCTCTTGAGGTCTTCTTACCTTACGAAGTGTTCATGAACAAGGATAGTTGGAGGAAATAGGCAAATTCTCTGATGTAGTCTATATATGCTCATTCATACTAAGAAGACTGAATTGGTTCTAATCATAAGTAGATTAGGAAAAGTCAGACTGATATTATCAATGCTTTCTTCCCTATACCTGAAAAGTTTCATATTGAGTCCTGGATGAAAACCTCAGCCATTCTTCCCTATTTTTTCTCTTTTGTTCTGATTTAAAGAAAAAGCAGGAGTAAACCATTTGAAATGAACTTGACAGATAAATCATAATCACAAGTTATAACAGAGTTAGGCCCAAGTACACGTTAGCTCCTGAGCTGGTCACACTCCCCCAGGAGCCTGTCGCTGGGAGCTCCAGAACTGATCTGTTTCCTCTTTTATTTCTGAGTAGTTCTTCTTCTCACAACATATCCCTTTTCTCCTACCCTCAGAAGCTGGATTAGATACATAGGACCCTTGAGGATCGACACTGTAACCTTACCTCATAAACTGAGTTTAGAGTCAGGCTTGAGGAATTAGGTCATTCCGACTCTTTCCCTCATCCTTTTGCTCAGTCTCTTTAACAAGCCTATTTTGCTGTCTCTTTCACTTACAGCAACTTTATATCACGAGTGGCCTAAACTATAATTAACAAGCCAAGTTATCCAAAACATTTAAATCAAAGCATCTTGCAGGGAAACACAGCATCTGTAGTGTTCTGCAACACAACAAAAGCTAATACAAGAAGAGGAAAAATAAAACAATATGATTGACATTTTGCTGTTCTGTTTTTGTTTTGCAACAAGGGTATGTCAGAACTTCTATAACAAAATAAGCATTGTCCTTTAATATGGTTGTTCCAGATGTTGAGTGCTTTATGTGACAAAGCTTCCATTATTCAAAACGTTGTTTGGAACTTCTGTTTCAGAATTACCTTCACTGCCAATTTACAAGAAGTATAAGAAACATCTCATTACTTTAGGAGCGTACCTCACAGAGGTCATAATTTTCTTTAAGAAAATAAAATGCTGTTCTTTAAGCATAGTCAAGGTTGCAAGCCTCTGTGAGAAATAATCCAATATAACTATTAAAGACAAAGACGGTGGAAATCTTAGACCAGAACTTCGAGTCAAAATAAAAATAAAGCAAGCTGTGCCTTGTATAAACTCCTGAGGCTATGTCTACAAAAAATTTCCACTTAAGAGTAAGATGTTCAGCCAATTAGTTTGTTATATGCTGCCAAAAAACTGATTTGATCTGGTTATTCATTTTATTTATTTGTTTTTACTTTTATAACCAGTTGCTTAAAAGAAATGACCAAGTCAACTAGGTATAAGTCATCTATTAATACATGGACTCAGTTTTAGAAAGCTCCCTACTTCATGTTCAGGCTATAATTATTAATCTGTTAATACAATCAAATGCTTTCAAGTATTTTTTTGACTTAAACAAGATAATTATTCTAAAGTAAATTTTCCATAATCATGATGGTTTAATCCTGCCTCTATGAAACCTACAATAAGCAATATGCCTTAAACTTCAGATACTTCCGTACCTAGTATAAGTAGAATTTCCTGCAATATAGATTTATGTGAAATTTTTTTTTCTTTTTTTAGTTGCCTAAATGTCCAAGTATTTGTAGTATAACAATATAAGTTATCTATCATGTTCATCAAGGGAAGTTAAGATACTTTTTTATGGAAAAGTCAGGAAGATATACTGTTTATAGGGTTCTCATGATATAATTAATTTTTTTAAATTTCATGATATACTGTTAACAAAGTTAAAAGATGTGTGTTCCTTGGAAGAAAAGCTATGACAAGCCTAGACCTGTCTCTTATACACATCTAGATGTGTATAAGAGACAGCTCCGTGTACAGACTATCATGTTCATCAAGGGAAGTTAAGATACTTTTTTATGGAAAAGTCAGGAAGATATACTGTTTATAGGGTTCTCATGATATAATTAATTTTTTTAAATTTCATGATATACTGTTAACAAAGTTAAAAGATGTGTGTTCCTTGGAAGAAAAGCTATGACAAGCCTAGACAGTGTATTAAAAAGCAGAGACATTGCTTTGTCAACAAAAGTCTATATAATCAAAGCCGTGGTTTTTCCAGTAGTCATATGTGGATGTGAGAATTGAACCATAAAAAAACTGAGCACTGAAGAATTGATGCTTTCAAATTGTGGTGCTGGAGAAGATTCTTGAGAGTCCTTTGTACTGCAAGGAGATCAAACCAGTCCATCCTAAAGGAAATCAGTCCCTAATAGTCATTGAAAGGACTAATGCTGAAGCTAAAACTCCAATACTTTGGCCACCTGATGTGAAGAATCGACTCATTTTAAAAGACCCTGATGCTGGGAAATATTGAAGGAAAAAGAGGTGACAGAGGATAAGCTGGCTAGATAACATTACCAACTTGATGGACATGACTTTGAAAGCTCCAGGAGTTGGTGATGGACAGGGAAGCCTGGAGTGCTACAATCTATGGGGTTGCAAAGAGTTGGACATGACCTAGTGACTGAACAACAATAACTGCTAGAGTCACTGTCATAAGATTTTGAAGAGAAAACAAAAAGAGAAGGAGACAGAGCAGTATGGTTTTAGAGACACCATAGAGTACACATGTGGATAAAGCAACACCAAGAAAATCATCTACCAACTCAAATTAATATGTTGTCAATTTAGTAAGAAGGTGCATTTAACAGATGAATAAATTATTTCCTGAGATACTGAGTTCTCACAAAAGTTCTTGGAAGTTAAAATATGGAGGTTTTAAGTTTACCAATTCCCTAGACGTTTTATTCTAAGACATTCAGCCATGAGTTCTCAAAGGCTTCTAGCAACTCCAAGAATCAGTGACTGTAGGAGCACATTAAGATTAATGATTCATGATGCTAGAAACACAATTTTAGAGTTGAACTTTTCACCACCTTCTTAACCACATGATTGCTGGCTTTCATCCGCATAGGTGTACTGAAACTGCTGTCTTGTCTGATAGCAATGATCTTGTGTAAAATTCAAAGGTTACTGCTCTACTTCATTCTCTTTGACCTTTCTGCTGCATTTGTTACTACTGGTGATCTATTCTTTTGAAACCCACTTCCTTAGACATCCCTATTAATTCACTCTCCCTCTTCCTTTTTCAATCCTTAACAACTTCTGAGTTTCTTCTTCCATTCATTTTCTTGCTTCTCTCTCAGATATGTGTAATCTATTCACACACTCACCTTTTATTACATTTTGTTCTCATTCATTTTCATAGCATCTATTCTGCTGATGTGAGGTTTAATTCCAAAACTTTATACCCTACCTGAGTTATATCAGGAGTTCTGATCATGTATTTTGAACTTCTTACTAAAAAACTCTACCAGATTATTCTTTCTGACCTCAAATTTTAACAAACTCAGTGAACTATTAGTCCAATCACTTCCTTTTTTATAACTTTTTTTTCCTTAACAGTGGTATCAGCATTTATCCAATGACCCCTGGAAAGGTTTTTTGTGTCAAGTTCCTTCATGCCCTTCTGTCATGACTTTTTGTATTTAGCCTCTCAAATATTTTTCATCCTCTTTATTTCCTACTCCTACAATCTTAATCATGTCATTTGTTTTCCAGCAAAGCCTCTCGTCTCCTTGCCCACTCCATTGCTGAGAGAATGTATCAACTTCTTTTAGGCCCAATTCTCTTCACTTTTTCTAGAACCACTACTGGCCTAAGACAGGAGATATAAAGTCTTCATAGACTCTACTCAGAGATTCTACATATCGTATCACCTTAAGATGCATTTGAGCATTGTTGATGACTTACAGCCATATTTGGAAAGATAATTTTGCTTGAGAAGTTTTAATCTCGCAGTTGAGAGAGATTGAAAAACATGTAGCACTCTCCAGTATCAGATCAGGCAAAATGGTAAGGGTCAAATAAAATATGTGAAACTCAAAGACTCCAAATCAGTTACCATCACGGTGGCTGAGCACCAGCTATCAGCTACATCTTCATGACTGTGATCCAGAGTAAGATTCCAAGGCCTTGGAGGAAGAATGATGAACAAAAGTCCAGGTCACAGTCCTGGAAAGGGAAGCCAGTGGATGTATAGTTACCAGGAAATAGAAAAATTAACAATAAAGACATACACACATACACACACACACACATACAACTCAGGACAAAAAGAGTGATCCAGAAAAATGTCAAAACGAGATTTAGGGAATAAGCAGTTTTCCAGTTTTTAGAACTAAGGATAGAGGCTAGAGCAGAAATGTGATGCTAAGTTTGTGACTATTGGTTTGGAGTGGATTATAGCTAATATTTATTAAACATTTACTCTGCACTAAATATTTTTTGTGCATTATTTTATTTTATTTATAAACACAGCTCCATAAATTAAATATTAGTATTATCTCCATTAACGAGTAAGGAAATGAGGCTTCAGTTCAGTTCAGTTCAGTCACTCAGTCGTGTCCAACTCTTTGCAATCCCATGAAATGCAGCATGCCAGGCCTCCCTGTCCATAAGCAACTCCTGGAGTTCACTTAGACTCACACCCATCGAGTCAGTGATGCCATCAAGCCATCTCACCCTCTGTCGTCCCCTTCTCCTCCTGCCCCCAATCCCTCCAGCATCAGAGTCTTTTCCAGTGACTCAAGTCTTCACATGATGTGGCCAAAGTATTGAAGTTTCAGGTTCAGCATCATACCCTCCAAAGAAATCCCAGGGCTGATCTTCTTCAGAATGGACTGGTTGGATCTCCTTGCAGTCCAAGAGACTCTCAAGACTCTTCTCCAACACCACAGTTCAAAAGCATCAATTCTTCAGCGCTCAGCTTTCTTCACAGTCCAACTCTCACATCCATACATGACCACTGGAAAAACCACAGCCTTGACTAGATGGAACTTTGTTGGCAAAGTAATGTCTCTGCTTTTGAATATGCTATCTAAGTTGGTCATAAATTTTCTTCCAAGGAGTAAGCTTCTTTTAATTTCATGGCTGAAGTCACCATCTGCAGTGATTTTGGAGCCCCCCAAAATTAAGTCTGACACTCTTTCTATTGTTTCTTCATCTATTTCCAATGAAGTGTGATCACCCACATAGAGCCAGACATCCTAGAATGTGAAGTCAAATGGGCCTTAGAAAGCATCACTATGAACAAAGCTAGTGGAGGTGATGGAATTTCAGCTGAGCTATTTCAAGTCCTGAAAGATGATGCTGAGAATGTGCTGCACTCAATATGCCAGCAAACTTGGAAAAGTCAGTAGTGGCCACAGGACTGGGAAAGGTCAGTTTTCATTCCAATCTCAAAGAAAGGCAATGCCAAAGAATGCTCAAACTACCACACAATTGCACTCATCTCACACACTAGTAAAGTAATACTCAAAATTCTTCAAGCCAGGCTTCAACAATACATGAACTGTGAATTCCCTGATGTTCAAGCTAGTTTCAGAAAAGGCAGAGGAACCAGAGATCAAATTGCCAACATCTGCTGGATCATCGAAAAAGCAAGAGAGTTCTAGAAAGACATCTACTTCTGCTTTATTGATTATGCCAAAGCCTTTGACTGTGTGGATCACAATAAACTGTGATAGATAGCATATTCAAAAGCAGAGATATTACTTTGCCATCTAGTCAAGGCTATGGTTTTTTCTGTGGTCGTGTATGGATGTGAGAGTTGGACTGTGAAGAAGGCTGAGCACCGAAGAATTGATGCTTTTGAACTGTGGTGTTGGAGAAGACTCTTGAGAGTCTCTTGGACTGCAAGGAGATCCAACCAGTCCATTCTAAAAGAGATCAGTCCTCAGTGTTCATTGGAAGGAATGATGCTGAGCCTGAAACTCCAATACTTTGGCCACATCATGCGAAGAGTTGACTCATTGGAAAAGACCCTGATGCTGGGAGGGATTGGGGGCAGGAGGAGAAGGGGACGATCGAGGATGATATGGCTGGATGGCATCACTGACTCGATGGAGATGAATTTGGGTAAACTCCGGGAACTGGCAATAGACAGGGAGGCCTGGTATGCTGCGATTCATGGGGTTGCAAAGAGTTGGACATAACCAAGTGACTGAATGAAACTGAACTGAACTGAATACTTAGTTATACTTACCTACCTCAAAGATTTTATATTTAAGTGCTGTTGAGGTAGAATTCAAAGTAGGATAAATTTACACCTTAGCTGAGTCTTTGAAGTTGTTAAGTGGGTTGACCAATATTTAGGGGAAAATTATTTGCAGCTCTGCTTAATTTTTCATCAAACAATATCTGAGAACCTATTATGTGCAAGGCACTGGATTACTTAGATGAATAAGACCCTATTTTCCACTAATAGGAGAAGGAAATGGGAACTCACTCCAGTATTCTTGCCTGGGAAATGCCATGGACAGGGGAGCCTGGTAGGCTGCTATCCCTGGGGTCACACAAAGTCAGAAATGACTGAAGTGACTTAGCAGCAGCAGCAGCAGCTTCACTAATAGTTAAGAAAATGGAAATAAGCCTATAAATGGCAATACAGTAAAGTAAGCATAAAGAATGGTTTACAAAGTTAAATATGAAGACTTAGAAGGATATTACCTAACTGAACCTGAGTTGGTATAAGAAAAAAAGATATTCCAGCTAATATTTTTGAGTAACAAATCTCAGCCAGCTTAGTGGCATTAAATTAAATAACTATCACTGAATTATACTGATGGAGTCTGCAGGTTAGAAATTTGAACAGTGTAGTGAGATGGCTTGATATTGTTCCATAGTCTCTTGGGCATGGTGTAGGAAGACTTGATATATTCAGGATTATTATATTCTTCTCTTGTGTACATACCAGAAATGGGACTGTGCTCAGTTTTGACTATTGACTGGAGTACCTATATTTGGCCTGGAGTTCCCACAGAGTGGCTTCTGGATTCTAAGGAAGTCTCAATAGCTATCATCCCAAAAAAACCAGGAGGAAACTTTTTGACTTGTGTGATCTCACCCCAGAAGTCATATGATGTTACTGGCAATACTCTGTTGGTTGGAGCAATCACAAACCCCCATGGATTTTAATGAGAAGGATACATAGCCCATTTCTACATGACCCATTTCTGAATAACAGAAATGTCAGAATCTTTTAAAACTGCCAATCTGTCCTTTGGCAAAGTATACAGTATACTTTATATACAGTATATACAGTATATAATATACTGGTCTCTTCTTAACACCCCTAAAAGTCTTATGCCATTAAGAACCTTCAGCTCTGGCTTAAGGTCAAGAACTATGTCATGAGGCATGAATGAAGCTCTTTGGATACAGATTCCTTTCAGTATGAAGATTAGTGGTATGAGACAAGCTATCTATCACCACTGTTATCCCTTCATCCTACAAAATATACAGCTGCTGAAGAGTCCTGAAATAAATTTTCCAATATGAGACTAACTGCATGACTTAATCAGTTTCAGTGCAAAATTAAGTGCAAATCCCCTTATTCAATTATTACTGGAATTTCAAGATGGTGACTAAGCCTAGAGTCCTCCTAACTGATAGAGCCCTCAGCAAACGCACAATTGGCACACCTGTGAGACACCAGAGAGCCCTCCTCTCATTCTAGAAGCGGGAAAGGGAAGATAAAAGACTGTTACTGGTCTGATATTCAACAAAGGTCATGTTCTTGATTCCTTATTTTGGGCTCAGAAGAACTTTGGGAACCCTCGGCTCTGCACTCTAGTCTTCCATTTCTCCTCTCTGAATCATTCTCCCTTTTTCATAACTGTAGTTCTTGTTTGAGCAGGTTAAAAATTTGATTAGTTTCTGAGAAAGTTTCCTCAGTCTAGCTCTTACCAGTATAAATTTGGAGTTTCAAAAGTTTCGTTTCACTTTGTACTGTCTCTGTGCCTTTTAGGCCAAGGTGATAGAATTCCTCTGAAATTCTGTTTTCTTTTTAATATAAGAAGTTATATTACATTCCATTAAGCAAAAGTCACACAAATGATTTTAAAATATCCTGCTATACATTGGACCCTTATGAGGCTGCTGAGGAACAACATTTTAAAAGTCTTAGAAACTGTATTGCTTAGTGGAGTGGATATGCAAGGCTCATCTTGAAAAACCTTGGTGGTGGTGGTGATGGTTGAGACACTAAGTCATGTCCAACCTTTGCGACCCCATGAACTGTAACCCCCAGGCTCCTCTGTCCATGGGATTTCCCAGGCAAGGATACTGGAGTGAGTTGCCACATCCTTCTCCACTTAAGACCCTTAAATGTGTTTTTTCTGTCTCAATGGTTCTGAGCCACCAATTTAAATGCTTCTGAAGTTACAACAAATAATTTAAATCACATCCTTGACCTCATCCTTGACTTGTCCAGAGACCACATTTCCAAATTGCATTCTGGATTTCTTCTTGGCCCTTAAGCCTTTTTTTAGTGGAGTGTGTTTTGCTTGGGAGAGGGAGGATATGAAATCATTTTATTGTCAAATTCATCAGCTCTTGGATCCTTACATATTTTCTAATTTCTGTTAAAAAACTGAATATATCCTTCCTTAGCTCATTTTTCTTTACCAGTAGTTTTGAGTTCTGCCACTTAAAGAAACTAGCTAATACTCTGAAGAAAAATTCCCTTAACCATGTCCATCAGTTCCTCAGATATATTTGCTGTTTTTTACATTGTAGAAGGTAACAGTTTCACTAAATTTCCCCCCAATGTATAACAAAGTTCTCCTTTTTTCCAGTTTCTAGCAGCGTTTTTCTACTTACCTTTAAGCTTCATCAGCAGTCTCCTGGAGGCCCACGAGGCTTCCGCTGACCATACCCTCAGTGCGCTAACAGGTCCTCCCGAGGCAAGGGGTAGATAGACACCCCTAGGGTAAAGTGATGGGCGATTCATTGCCTGTGGACAGAAACTCTAAGAGGAGAAGAGCAGGACCATTAAGAGAGGAGGCTGGGCCTTGCTCCGACCACACATTTCTCATTCTCAAAGTCAAGAGACTTCCTCAACCACACCTGCCCAGAAAGACCCCTTGGAGGTAAAGGGGAGCGGTGCCGACCATATGTCTCTTTGGTAGCATCCACCTTGGCCAAGAGATGTGTGCACACACAGGGCAGGATGCTGAGATATACTGAATATGGACTGTGAATCAGGCAAATCAAAAATGATTGGCCAAAGGAAAATTGGAAGAAACACCCCATAAAAGTAATTCAAATGCCATGAGGGCAATTCTGTCTGTCTCTGAGTCTACCTGTGTGTCTAGCCACATATACTGTGCTCTTTTTTTCCTCCTAATAAAAACCTTGCTTATTTCACTACTTTCTGTCTTTGTGGGAATTCTTTTCTGAAAAAGCAAAGGGCAAGAGCATTGCTACTAACTGCTGGTCTAGTGGCTAGGATTTGCGGCTCTCACTGCCGCCACCTGGCCTCAATCTCTGGTGGGAAGCCAAGCCTTGTTTCAAGCTGCTGCAGGCCAAGGCCACCTGAGATCACTCTCATTGGCTAGTCTGAAAGTTAATGTCATTATCTTTCAGAGTTTTGTTACCATGACATCCCATTTCTGATAACTACTTCTCTATCAATTTGGTTTCAATCAGAATCACTTTGAGTGATATTGAATGAGAGATCCAGTACAAGAATGAAACTTTACCCAGTTCTGGCTGTTGGTTGAAATCTATGCAAGGCTTATACCTCTGCTTTTAGGGTCAGGTCTGAGATGGTTATAGTAGGTCAGCTAGATCACAATCAAGGAAAGAAAGATGGATATCAGACAGAAAGAGCAATGACCAATTCAAACCCATGGAAGAAAAATAGAATTCATGAGAATAAACTGGCCACCATGAAGAGAGATTAGAGCCATTTCCAACCTCAGTGAGGCAGGCGATATGCAGAAGTCATCATGTTTCACCACATGGATGCACATGTCAGGACTTAGAGAAGCTGCAGGAGGGCTGACGGGAGCTGGTAAAATTGCAGGCCCAGGTGCCACCTGTACCATCAGGTGAGCCTGCGGATCAGTGGTAGGTATGGAGTTATCTCAGAACCTAGCGCCACGCTGACTTACAGCCTAAAAACGGCTGCCACTTCATTTCCACTTTCCAGATCTCATGCAAATTCTCTGTTCTCAACCCTAACTGGGAATAGTACAGAGAAGGGACTTCTAGAGACCAGAGTCTGGCTCAGTTAGATTCATAGACTGCAAGATGACTACCACAGACTTCTTGGAAAATGTGTTTAATTCAATCTTTTAAAAATGAGACAGACTTGGCCAAACCAAGATAAGAAAAGGCAAAGAAGTTACCATAATCAAAGACACAAATTCAAGGAATAAGAGGGGCTCAGGAAACAAAGAGCGCTGGAATGGGGGCTGAACAGGAGCGGAGACTGGGTTGGTTCAGCTACATGGTCTAGTTGATATAGTACATTTAATAGGTATTCTATAATTTTTTAAAAAAATAAGTGTGTTGATTGAACAAAATGTGTGAGACCAAGAATGACAGAATTTGACAAATTTGACTTTGATTCAATCAGGTAGGATTTTGTATGTGACTTAAAAAAAACTTAGACAAAGGAGTGGCTTGCACTTAAGTGCCCATCTGGCAGGAGAATGAATCATGGGCAGATCTAAGGATGGGTTAAAGCATGAGATGCCTTTTTCGTTAGCACTGACCAAAAAGGAAAAAAAAAAAAAAAGGAAGGAGGCATTAAACTTAGGTAACAGAGGGAGACTTTGAAACTGGCTGGGAAAAGAGTGAGGAAAGCTGTGACTGAAGTGAAGTTTTAACAGAATGTTCCAGAGTGAGTTTAATAAAGAATTTTTCCTAGCAACTGTTCAAACATTTCTTGTCACATTTAAAGGAAAAAAATAAAATTCATTTGGATCATTTATTTCTGAGAAAATTTGTTACATCTAATGCTGACCAGCACAAGTTAACATTAGACCTTTTTTTTTCCTACTTTTCTCTTCTTTGTAAAACAAAACAGATTCCTTCCAAAACAGATTCCTTCATCAGTGAAGCACAGTATATTATATAGATTTTTTTTTCCTTACACTTGAAATTCTTAATTCCTTATGGGCAATCCAGCTGAATTATATTTCCATATGGTTAAAGGGGGGGAAAAATGACCAGTCATTGAGAAAGATAAAGACATTTTCCAGTCAACCATTAACATCAGAACACATATAGTTTGTTTTACTTGGCAATTGGCCTTTGTTTGTCAAACTCCAAAGTAATACTAATTTGATCATAAAAAAGACAGTCCAGTGACAAGAAACTATTCTGCCCGACCAGAGCCTCTGCATAATTTAAAAATCTTTTCAATTCTTAGTCAAGAAAGTCAGAAATCCCTTTTGTCACAGGAGGAAATGGTTTTTGGATCTCCTCTGGCAAAATACAGGAATTAAACCCTCCCATCATGTATTCATGAGAGCCCTGCTAAGCTCATTTAACAGGGTATGTCAAAGTCTAGCTTCTGCAGCAGTTTTCTCTAAGAACATCTGCAAAGAAACATTCTCTTTGCGTACTTTCAGAGTTTGGAGCAGAAAAAGTAATAGCGCTATGAATCGAAGAGCGGGATTCTTGACTACCATCAGTGTCTTTCTTCCTTTTATTTGACAAAATCAAGGTTCACATTTTAGGGCTTCCTGCTTCACCAAGCTACTGCAAACCAGAAGACTTGAAAGTGTTGTTCTCAACCACAATTTTTAGAAAAGAACATGATTTTTAGAAAGAAATGGTACTGAATGTGATACTGTATCACAGGCATTTAATGGATCAACACACCTCTATAAATGGATTGCTCGCTGGCACATTTGCTTTATGTAATTCCTGCTTCAAAACTGTGCTCAAGACTTCCTTTCTCCATGACCTTTGAATTCATCACTCATCCAGTTATCCAATAAGGTCTGCCTTTCACCATTTCCATTCTTCCCCACTGTAATCCTTATAGTTCTAGGAGTATTCCTAACCTCCTTTAAAAATAAGTGTGTGTGTTTGTGTTTCTTTTTGCAAACATAGGCAGCCACTACTCAGTGATTTAGCATATGTTTATGGACAGATTTTTTAATATAAATTTATTTATTTTAATTGGAGGCTACTTTACAATATTGCATTAGTTTTGCCATACATCAACATGAATCCGCCATGCGTGTACACATGTTCCCCATCCTGAACCCCCCTCCCACCTCCTTCCCCATACCATCCCTCTGGGTCATCCCAGTACACCAGCTCCAAGCATCCTGGACAATTTTTTAAAGCGCAGATAATGTTCTTATTTGCACAGATGGATATATTCACCATGGCTTCCATGTTTGCTCACACTGTAGAGAATCCACCTGCAATGTGGGAGAACTGAGTTCGATCCATGGGTTGAGAAGATCCCCTGGAGGAGGGCATGGCAACCCACTTCAGTCTTATTGCCTGGAGAATCCCATGGACAGAGGAGCCTTGGGGGCTACAGCCCATGGGATTGCAAAGAGTCAGACACAACTGAGAAACTAAGCATGCACAGAACATGTCAGTGGCTTTTGAAGCTCAGGATAAAGTAGAGCAGCTAGAAGGGAGGAACGGCTCTGGATAACAGCTGTTGGGGAAACAAAGAATGTATTTTGCAGTTGCCTTGTACTCTCACATCTTCAGGCTCTGAGTAGTGATTCACTCCTCAGCTGCTATCTGGATTTGGGCCTGGTATCAGGGGTTTGGAATGAGAGGATGCTTCCTACTGGCTCCTTTTCTCTAGTTTGAGAAAGCTCAAAAATAGGGTACAAACTCATGTTTGTATGCTGCAGGCAAGTATATGTGTATAGGAAGGACTGGTGGAGAAAGTGAGAGAGCTTGAAGTCCTCAGGAAAACCTCTATACAGTGGGCAAAGGTTAAAAATCCCTATAAATCTTCTCATTCATTTTTATGCCACTTACATGGACCAAGAAAGAAGAAAAATTAGAGAAAAAAAATCTAAGATTTTTTTCCCCTAAGTAATACTCACCAAACCGCATTTAGAACATTCAGCAATGTTACATGTGTCCTGTCCTTGGGGATCTCCTAGTATGTGATGGGATAGATCAAGTAGAACAGAGGTTGCAGTTAGAGATGTGCCCTACACCGTAGGAGGCTAAAGGAAGGTGACACGGATGCTAACTGAATTCTTCACTGAAAGAACAGTGAAGCCATCACGAGCAGGTGATGTTTGAATTGAACACTGAAGCATGGGTAATTACGTGATCTCGGAGAATGGGAGAAATGGCATCACAGGCTGAATGTGAACAAAAATAAATGGTGAATAACCATTTGCTCTTCCATTAAGCACAATTATCTTCAAAGGTAAATGTCATGTCTTCTAATTATTTTTAACTTTCTTAAATATTCTGTATAACACACTCAGAATCTTAGGCAAAGAAACAGTTGACAGGAACTCATCACAACAGCATTTCAGTGTGTCTCCATAGCCGGAACTGAGTGACGGCCTTTGGTCTCACACAAGGCATGAAATTTCCTGGTACAAATGGCACTATGCACATTTAAAACAATCATACCTACAGAGAAAAAATTTTTTTTATTGCTAGAAAATATGGCCCCATAGACTTCCTATCACATCTGATGAATATTTGTCAGAAAAGTCAAATCTTGCTCATGTTTAAAGAGGCCCCAGGGAGTGCTCATATGATACCCAAAGACTGAAAACCTGAATCTGAAAGGTAGGTCCTTTTAAATATTATAACCCATAAAGGTGAGTTTCCCTTTATTGTTTCTGTGCCGGGTCCTGCTGGTGTTGGCATTTACCACCCCTCAGCCTGACCAGTCGGAGAGGCATCTGATCTTTCAGCCCACGCCTCAGTGATTACCATTATGGCGTTGACTCATCAGACGCACACTCAGAGTGAACGGGCCTCACTCTAAGTAAGAATACAGAAGGACAGTAGCCGGATACAAATGTCTGAACGCACAATATCTGAAGATTATACATTGCCTATTAAGAGTTTCTTTCTTACACGGAAACCTCTACCTGATAAGAAACGAAAAATGAAAGTTTTGTGTTTTATTTATGTATAAAGCTTTCCGTATAAATTTCACTTGGAAAAGACAAAAAAGGGACATTCGAGCATATTTCTAGAATTTTCCCCCTTCATCTTTGTTTCTTTATGTTTTAAACAGATTTTTTTCCTTTGCTTGAATACACTAACAGTCATATCTATTTTTTAATTACATATAAACTCACATAAACCTGTTCTATAGTAAAACAGGTAAAAGATCTAGGAAGCATGTTAAAAACCATTTTCACATTCCACTTAAATGTCTGTTAGTGTTGCTGGACAATTAATGCACTCTCCAAATAGAAATATGAACTGCACTGGACACGAAGGAACTGGGAGAGTTTGTTTTCATGCTTTTTTAAAAATACTTTTCAAGTTTGGTTTGGAATATAAAACAGTCATGGAATATTGTTCATGTAGACTGATATCTTAAAATAAATCTCAGAAGAAGTGGAGCCCCTCCCTAAGAATAGTTTGAACTGCTTTGTTTGAGATGCTGACACTAAAAGGTAAAATGAAGACCAGAGATAATCATTATTGCAATATTTTTTAAAATAACGTTATATAAAACAGCCATTTAAATTGTGATCTGTTTTTCATGTCTGTTTATTCCTATAACATATTTATAACTCTGCGGTAATAAAGGACAAACTTGTCTATGCCGTGTGAGCAAAATAAGGCCTCCTCAGTGAGAACGTGCTGTTCTTTGTACACTGGCAGCAAGCTCTGATGAAATGCTATGTTTTGACTTTTCTCATCTTTATCAAGTAAGAGAGTAATTTCTTTGAACTGAATTCACAAAAGGTCTGTCTCTTCACTGTGGAGGTGCTGCAAATAGTTGACATGTTGTGCCCCAGACAATAGGACTTCTGGGACAACACAGGAGTGAACATTCGACCTCCTCAGTGCTCACCAGCCTTGCAATTTAACTCAGGGCTGCTCCCTCCCTAGGAAAGGAATCTGGTTTTTAATTCACCACATGGGCTAGAAATATCTCTCTGAGTATAAACACCAATTCATGGTTTCTTACGTTTGTCTTCTACTGATGTTCTAACAAAACGTACCAATTCTAACCAGCCTGTATACGCAGACACAAACAGAAACAATCAATTAGATTCGATGAGGATTAGTATTGTTTTCCATAATTCCTTAGACCCTTTGGATTTTCCCATCAGTCCAGGAATGTGGAATAATGTACATTTAGGAGTAGAATAAGGTATTCTACAGCATATTATAGGTACTGCTATTACTGCTGCTAAGTCACTTCGGTCGTGTCCGACCGTGTGTGACCCCATAGACAGCAGCCCACCAGGCTCCCCCGTACCAGGGATTCTCCAGGCAAGAACACTGGAGTGGGTTGCCACTTCCTTCTCCAATGCATGAAAGTGAAAAGTGAAAGTGAAGTCACTCAGTCTAGTCTGACTCTTTGTGACACCATGGACTGCAGCCTACCAGGCTCCCCCATCAATGGGATTTTCCAGACAAGAGTACTGGAGTAAGGTGCCGTTGCCTTCTCCAATATTATAGGTAACCTAGAAATAAATCTTAGCTCTTTAGTGTAGTCATTCTTTCTAGAAATAACTCCAAGGGAAATGACCACAAATTAAACACATATTCTCCATTAAATTCAAACTAAATGTATCTCCAATACAATCTCTGTTCACAGACTCTGTCTCACACTGCTGATGAGGCAATAACAAGAGTACTGGAGTAAGGTGCCGTTGCCTTCTCCAATATTATAGGTAACCTAGAAATAAATCTTAGCTCTTTAGTGTAGTCATTCTTTCTAGAAATAACTCCAAGGGAAATGACCACAAATTAAACACATATTCTCCATTAAATTCAAACTAAATGTATCTCCAATACAATCTCTGTTCACAGACTCTGTCTCACACTGCTGATGAGGCAATAACCACTAAATGATCCAGACAATGAAACAGGAAGGAAAAATATAGCTCCAAATCTTATTCCCAGCCTGTCCTCCAACTCATTCTCTGACCATTACATCTAGCCTTCTACCGTCTGAACTGTTAATTCTGTCCTGCTCAGATCATAGCCCCTGGAGAAGGAAAAGAGAGCCCACTTCAATATTCTTGCCTAGAAAATACCATGGGTGGAAAAGCTTGGTGGGCTATAGTCCATAGGGTCACTAAGAGTCGGACACAATTGAGTGACTAACACACACAGATCATAACACCTTCTGGCTCCACCTAAGACCCTCAGTTGTTTCCTCTTCTCTCTTATGGGAGAGCCTGGTGGCCTGCCGTCTATGGGGTTGCACAGAGTCAGACACGACTGAAGTGACTTAGCTTATATCACCTCATTGGATAAATCGATGATAATTTACCACTTTGTCAACAGCTTTTTTTTTTTTTTTTAGTTAGTTCTCTAAGTCATAACAAACACCCTCTTCCAACAACACAAGAGAAGACTCTACACATGGACATCACTAGATGGTCAACACCGAAATCAGACTGATTATATTCTATGCAGTCAAAGATGGAGAAGCTCTATACAGTCAACAAAAACAAGAACAGGAGCTGACTGTGGCTCAGATCATGAACTCCTTATTACCAAATTCAGACTGAAATTGAAGAAAGTAGGGAAGACCACTAGACCATTCAGGTATGACCTAAATCAAATCCTTTATGATTATACAGTGGAAGTGAGAAATAGACTTAAGGGCCTAGATCTGATAGATAGAGTGCCTGATGAACCATGGAATGAGGTTTGTGACATTGTAAGGGAGACAGGGAGCAAGACCATCCCCATGGAAAAGAAATGCAAAAAAAGCAAAATGACTGTCTGGGGAGGCCTTACAAATAGCTGTGAAAAAAAGAAAGGCAAAAGGCAAAGGAGCAAAGAAAAGATATAAGCATCTGAATGCAGAGTTCCAGAGAATAGCAAGAAGAGATAAGAAAGCCTTCTTCAGCAATCAATGCAAAGAAATAGAGGAAAACAACAGAATGGGAAAGACTAGAGATCTCTTCAAGAAAATTAGAGATATAAAGGGAACATTTCATGCAAAGATGGGCTTGATAAAGGACAGAAATGGTCTGGACCCAACAGAAGCAGAAGATATTAAGGACAGGTGGCAAGAATACAGGGAAGAACTGTACAAAAAAGATCTTCATGACCCAGATAATCACGATGATGTGATCACTCATCTAGAGCTAGACATCCTGAAATGTGAAGTCAGGTGGGCCTTGGAAAGCATCACTACAAACAAAGCTAGTAAAAGTGATGAAATTCCAGTTGATCTGTTTCAAATCCTGAAAGATGATACTGTGAAAGTGCTGCACTCAATATGCCAACAAATTGGCAAACTCAGCATGGCCACAGGACTGGGAAAGGTCAGTTTTCCTTCCAATCTCAAAGAAAGGCAATGCCAAAGAATCTCAGACTACCACACAATTGCACTCATCTCACATGCAAGTAAAGTAATGCTCAAAATTCTC
>SJYC01043018.1:0-15970 GCA_006408675.1 Madoqua kirkii
TATTGATAGTTCTCCCAGCAATCTTGATTCCAGCTTGTGTTTCTTCTAGCCCAGTGTTTCTCATGATGTACTCTGCATAGAAGTTAAATAAGCAGGGTGACAATATACAGCCTTCATGTACTCCTTTTCCTATTTGGAACCAGTCTGTTGTTCCATGTCCGTTTCTAACTGTTGCTTCCTGACCTGCATACAGATTTCTCAAGAGGCAGGTTAGGTGGTCTGGTATTCCCATCTCTTTCAGAATTTTCCACAGTTTATTGTGATCCACACAGTCAAAGGCTTTGGCATAGTCAACAAAGCAGAAGTAGATGTTCTCTGGAACTCTCTTTCTTTTTCCATGATCCAGCGAATGTTGGCAATTTGATCTTTGGTTCCTCTGCCCTTTCTAAAACCAGTTTGAACATCAGGGAGTTCACAGTTCATGTATTGCTGAAGCCTGTCTTGGAGAATTTTGAGTATTGCTTTACTAGCATGTGAGATGAGTGCAATTGTGTGGTAGTTTGAGCATTCTTTGGCATTGCCTTTCTTTGGGATTGGAATGAAAACTGACCTTTTCCATTGAGTGATATCATTGGGAATACAATGAGAAGTATGGAACCTCCCCATGAAAACAGGCAGCAGCAGCAAAATACAGCGATAACACTAGCGTATAGTATGCCTGTAGATCAGACACACTGTTCAGGGCTTGATATGTATCATGGTATTCTCAAAACTTGTAATCTGTTCATAGATTTCCAAAGGAAGAAAAAAGTTACAAATGGAAGAAATACACCATCATTACAAGTACTAATGAGAGATGGAAAAATAAAAGTACTAAAAACGTTTTATTGGATTTTGTAATTGGAAGTTTATTGGTAAACTTGGGAAGAATGTTTAAGTGCTACTATGTCAGATATTATTCTACTCATTTTACATCTAATAGGTGATTTAATCCACATAATAAAACTATAGAGAAGTATTACCATTTTCCTCAATTTACACATGAGAAAACAACACTAAAGTATATAGAGATTGAGTGATTTGCCCTATACTACACTACTGGTACCAGCTGAAGCTAAGGTATAAACTTGGCAGCTGGCTAAAAGCCTCATGCTCACTTTGCTATACTACATCTTGGCTTCTGGTCACAGCATTCATAGTTGAAAACTGCTTATACCATTTCCAGGGCTTTCAAGGGAGTCTAGACTTGAGCGTAATCTTTCAACCCAATGTGATAGTAATTATTTTCCCCTTCTTTTCTAGAAATCTCCTTCCCTAGAAGGAAGAATTTTCCAAAGCAATTCCTTCCTAATTTATTTTAGGCCATTTCTCCCCACCATCTACAGACTATGCAAAAGGACAATATTGTTATGACTAGCACTCTTATAAGAGGGAGTGCTGCTTCTACCTAAATTGTAACAGACCTACAGCATGGTCCTTTTGGTATTTTAAAAACAAATAGTCAATGGAAAGGCTCCAAGTGGGCCTATTTAATAGTGAATGTCTCTTCACAAGAAATTGCTTTTATTTGAAACATGTTTTATAAATACAAAATTGCATGGTGTTGTGGTCAGCACAGGCTGTGAAGTCAGAACAATTCATGCCATCAGTTCCTGACTAGGAATTTCAGAAGGCCTTAACCAGTCTGACAATTTTTATTTCTAATTTTTGGCGTACACATCGAGGAAATCAGAATTGCAAGAGATACATGTACTCCAGTGTTCATTGCAGTACTGTTTATAATAGCCAGGACATGGAAGCAAGCTAGATGTCCACCAGCAGATGAACGGATAAGAAAGCTGTGGTACATATACACAATGGAGTATTACTCAGCCATCAAAAAGGAATACATTTGAATCAATTCTAATGAGGTGGATGAAACTGGAGCCGATTATACAGAGTGAAGTAAGCCAGAAAGAAAAAGACCAGTACAGTATACTAATGCATACATATGGAATTTACAAAGATGATAATGATAACCCTGTATGGAAGACAGCAAAAGAGACACAGATTTATAGAACAAAAAATGTTTATATATGTAATAAAAGTAATAATCATAAAACTGCCTTAAAGCAAAACAAAGTCCATCCAAAAACCTATAAACACTTCATTAATATTACAATTACATGCAGTTTTTATACCCAGAAGACCATCTAAATAAAAATGTAGTCAACTTAATTAGGAACACTATCAATTTGCATTAACCACATTAAAGTTGCATAAAAAGAACAAAATCTTTACCTTATTTCTCATGTTAAAGGTTTAGAAATTATACCACGAATGTAGGAAAATAAGAAACTTTGAAGAGTTATTCTTTATTTCTCTCACTTCATACAGCCTTATTTTTAAAGGCCTGTAGTTGATTTATTTAATTGTTTGAATATTCTTGAATTATCCAGATCACATCTGGTTTTCTGTGTTCTGTTCTGTTGAGAACTGCTTCATGGTCACATTTACCAAAAAATTCTAGCTCAACTCTGTTCTCCTAGGGATGGATTGCTAGCGCTTACACACAGTTCCAAGCAGGACTTTGGGAGAGTACCTACTAGCTTCTCTTCCTAGAAGAAAAACAGTTTAATCAGCAGGGGTCATGATTAAACTTTTAAAATTCTGTTTAATTATTAAATCTGGTTGACAGTGCTTGGCTGACTTTCACATTGAACCTTCTGTTATCAAAATCCTCTTACTTTACTGCAAATGCTTTTCTCAAAACCAGGACAGTGATAAATGTCATTCTAGAGCACACAGAGAGAATCCTGATTCAGGGCACTCTTTCTCTTTTTTAAACCATCTCATTATGGACCATCCCTAACATAAAATTACCTTGTACTTTTAAATGTTATTTGTAAGGTCACACTTTCCCACATAATAATGCTGTTCATCACCATCCGGCTTATGCTTAATTCTGGGTACAATATTGCTCTTGCCACCCTGGGAAATTTCTTGTGTACCTGTGACCTTCCCTCTCCTGCAGGAATGAAACGGTACTAACCACACAGGATTACTGTGAAAGTTAAATAAACAAGTTTGGTGAACCGCCCAGCATGGTGTGATGTGTAAGGCATAGCCAGGATCTCATGTCGAGAGGTTCACCTGGGGAGATGAATTCTTGGAAGCACCTTTCCCTTCACACTCTGATGCTGATATCATTTTTTGTCATTGTCACTATAATCCTCATAGCAACTTAATTCAATTTTGTTTACCATGTATTTTAGTACATGTCTTCTGAAGCTAGATTCTCAACAAATGGACTTTTTTTTTTCTAACAAGGAGAGAGATTTAAAAGGAAAATAAAGAAAAGAGAAGAAAAAAAGCAAAGAAAATTCCCTCTTTATTTCTGGTAATACAGCCTATTGTAGTCATTTTTCAACTGTGTCTCTGGAAATCCTGATCTACCGCATGCGATAAGGGTATTTTTCTTTGCATATGTTTCTTTATTTGCTTTTTAACTCTTTCTAACTTCCTTTATTCCGCCCTGTTCTCTAACTCTCAAATAGTCAGAGCCCTGAATACTTTGGCTTCCCTGATGGTTCAGGCGATGAAGAATCCACCTGCAGTGCAGGAGATCCGAGAGACTCAAGTTCGACCCCTGGGTCAGGAGGATCCCCTGGAGAAGGGAATGGCAACCCACTTCAGTACTCTAGCCCGGAAAATCCCAGGGACAGAGGAGCCTGGTGGGCTACAGTCCATGCGGTCTCAAAGAGTCAGATACAACCAAGCAAGTAAGCACTATTTCATGTTTCCCACTATAGCTTCCCAAAGAAGCTTCACCCCGAAGTCTTATCTGTCCTCCAGTTCTTCACAATTATCTCACCCTGATAAAAGCCCTCATTCTTTCAAAGAGTCAGTTTCAAAGGTGTTACAGAAGAGTTCACTTTTTGAACTGATTTATGTGACTATATGGGCTTCCCCGGTGGTCCAGACGGTAAAGAATTCGCCTGCAGTGTAAGAGCCACAGGAGACCCAGGTTCAGTCCTTGGGCTGGGAAGATCCCCTGGAGAAGGAAATGGCAATCCACTTGAGTATTCTTGTCTGGGGAATCCCATGGGTAGAGGAGCCTGGCAGGCTACAGTCCATGGGGTCGCAATGAGTCAGACATGACTGAGCGACTTTCATTCACTTCACATGTGAATATATGTACGGCCCTTAACTCCTTCACCCTGCTTATACTGGAAAGAGAGGAAAGAGGTACACAGATACGTTTTTGACAGACTTTCAGAGATTTGCACTACAACAAAGGGGAAAAACACGTACAATGTCAGAAAGGAAATCTTACCTAAGAGCAAGAACTGTCCTCTTTAATCAAACCAGGGAAATCTACTTCACTGGCCCAGGATCAGACCCTCCAGTACTTTCTACTTCTGAAAGTAAATCGTCATCCTCATCTATTTCCAAACCTGTAGCTTTATTTATTTATTACAGCTCTGAGTATCTGGTTGTTTTTAGCTTTCACACACTCACTCCCATGAGGAAGTCTCAGGAGTCTCCCAAGATGCAAGCAAATGCACAAGGTCGGTGTCATTTATGTGCCCCTGTGGTTCGTCAAGCTGATGTTTATTTACCAAGGAACCTGCTCTGTTTCGAAGCTATGCTCAATAACAGCATATCAAACCTCAGAATTGATTACGCTGTATGAAGCGGAGGCATCATCTGATATCTCTGAGTCCATGGGCAGTATGTAACATTTCTTTTTGCTATATTTTTTTTTTAAATAATTTGATTTTTATTGAAGGATAATTGTTTTACGGAATTTTGTTTTCCATCAAAACTCAACATGAATCAGCCATGAAAGTGAAAGGGAAGTCGACTGAGCTCAGTCGTGTCCGACTCTCTGCGACCCCATGGACTGTAGCCCGCCAGGCTCCTCCGTCCATGGCATTGTCGAAGCAAGAATACTGGAGTGGGTTGCCATTTCCTTCTCCAGGAGATCTTCCCCACCCAAGGGATTGAACCCGGGTCTCCCGCATGCAGGCAGATGCTTTACCATCTGAGCCACCAATCAGCCGTAGGTATACATATATCCCCTCCCTGTTGAACCTCCCTCCTATGTCCCGCCCCATCCCACTCCGCTAGGTTGATCCAGAGCCCCAGTTCGAGTTTCCTGAGTCATACAGCAAATTCCCGTTGGCTATCTATTTTACACATGGTAATGTAAGTTTCCGTGTTATCTTTCCATACATCTCACCCTCTCCTGCGCTCTCCCCATATCCAGAAGTCTATTCTGTCTGTCTGCTTCTTTGCGCTGCTTACTTATACGTTTCTGATGTCTGGAAAACTTCATGATGCTCCTGCCGTCACTGTTTAATCCATGTGAATTACTCTCCCAGGATTTTAGCTAGAAATAAGAAACTAAGCATCCTGCATATGATGCTCAGTTAGTAGATATGATTCGTGAATTTAGTAAAGAAGCAAAAAAGAATAACTGATGTTATAAAAATATTGTCAGTGGATGTTTTTACTAACCTGCACTCAGTTGGATTTGTAAATTGGCTTTCAATAGGGATCACAACTAAAAGGGAAGCTGTCACGATTGAATATCTGCTTAGCAATTGCTTTCTTAATTTCTTTTCCTTGAAAGACAACTATGCCCAGTGAATTGTTGAAGCCCCATTAATTTGCTGGGTTAAATATTCACTCTCAACCATCTAATCCAAATATAGTCAATTGGAAAAAAAAAAATGAAATGACTTTTAACAGACAGACATTTTGAGCTGGTGTACAAAGGTGGAATGATTACCGGAATTCATTTAAATTTCTTATTTGCACGTGCATGTTAATGATGACCCAGAAACACCCTTTGATATTCACGGTGTGTCAGTCACTTTGAGATTCATTCATTCCCTTGTGCGATCAAGGCAGCTCTTCAGAGCTGGGCCACTGAACAACAGAAGCTTTATGAGGCCCCGGTAGTCTCTGATGCCACCTGCTTTTCCCCTGCTTGGCTTTCACATAAGTTACTTAGTTCCAGGGATGCTGGCACATGCTCAGTCCCTTAGGACAAGATTAATACCCTGAACTGGCATGGCTTTCCTGGACATCCTTGTCTTGTTGTTTCTGTAACACATTCCACCAACTACCTGTAACATCTAGTATCTCCACTCACACAACAGGGAAAAAAGTCTCATTTTCTGTCTAGCAACACTTCAACTGAAAATTGCTCAATTACTGAAAGCTTCATCACTTTTAAGATACATATAATAATTAAGACAAGATGAACTTTGGAGGAAATTGAACAATATGGTGGACGGAAAATACTCTGAAGCTCATAAATCTGTTTTTCCTGGCCTTGAATACTTACTCTATTTCTGTCGCTCTGTAAATGCTAGATCCTTGATTTGGCAGAATGGACTTTAAAAAAAATAAATGTTTCATTTAGGTAAACCTATGGAAATTCAAAGTTAAATATTATGCACACTCCAAGTGATTTGTGGGGTTTGACTAGAAATTACTCTTAGTTGGAAGGAGCCTAAGTTCTCCAATAGCTAAGTTCTAAAACCTAAGTTCTCTAATAGTTTTCTCTAAGTTCTCCATCTCTCACTAGCCGATGACCCAGTTAGGTGTACGGATTTGAAAAACATCTTTTTATTGATTCTCTACTAAAAAGGATATTTACAAATCAAACACATAGGTGATACAGAGCCGATTGAAAAGAAGTGAGAAAGGCAAAATCTTTTAGTAATTGTGTCTTCAAATGGAGAAAATGGCAGACACTGGCACTGGGCTCATTCTGGACACAGTCAACGCTCAGTCCAGAAGACCATGACGGAAGCAAGACTGCATTATTAACAAATGAGAGCAACTCGTCCAGCAGTCCTAGGCATTCAAGGAGAGCTTTTAAAACATCCATACTAACACTCTGCCCCAATCCAAATGTAATTGGAATGAGCTCTCCTTTGGTAGGACTCAGGTGTAAATAACTTGAAAACTGTTCCATAAGATGCTAATCTGCAGTTAGATTTGAGAATAAAGATCTAGTCCATTCTTTGGACCCATATAGGCACTGTCAGTATAGTGTTTCAACTGATAGATATTTATTTATGCAAAATTTCCCAATGGAACTTTGGTGATAGATGTATGTTGAAAGAATGAAGGAATGAAGAGGAAAATAAAGGTAATACTTGAGAAATGATTTTGTTGAGAAAATTAAGAATATATGCTATCCTTATAAATTTACCACATAGATAAGAGAGTATCCTCTGTGCAGATATAAGATAGCCAGAAATTCATATCATTTGAATTCTCAGACTCCACAGAGATATTTTTCAATGTGTAAGCCAAAAGCAAAAATGAATGCTAGTTGTGTTATCCAGGAAATTGCCTTCTCAATTCTGTAATTTTTTTTTTTTTTTAAAAATCCTTGATTATGTTGTCCGTCCCAAAACACCAGATTTCCACTGAAATATTTCTAGCACAATTGCTATTTAGGACAGAAGATGTTCAATTCTTTCTCTTCTCCATGGTTGAAATCCACAAGTTTCATTATTGTATAAGTTTCCAGACATCATTTTAGCAGATTTGTCATTGGAAAGAAGTTTATCAGGAGTTAAGAACTAACCTCAGGAAGAAATATATTCTAATTTATATGACAAGTTCCTAAATGCTGTCTGTATTTTCCTGCACATGCATTACCCTCAACTACTCTCCACGTAGTAAATTTTAAACCCATAGAGTCTTTAAAACCATTTTTTATGAGTACTGGGAATGTATCCACGAACAGTAGAGACAGAGGTCTTGCCATTCGGAAGTTTACGCACAACTGAGAGAGACAGATGATTAACCACTAGCAAATGAACACAAATAATCCAAGACAGCAGTGTCCCTTTCTTCTTTGCAATGACAACTTGTATTTTCAACCTATACATTCCCTTTGCCATGGTAATATACTACTTTAGTTGGGTGATTAGGGTTCGTTTATTTAATTTCACAGAACATATGTTATCTCTTATTACTCCAAGAGGCTTGTTTGTTTGCTTTTGCTTTCTTCCCTCTGAGAAAAATTCAAGTTGAACAAACTGGAGCTTTCACAAATCAGCGCAACTCTAAGAACCAACTTTTTCATTTCTCTGAGGATTGCTCACTGTTTATTTATCTTTGTTTGTCTCCTTTCTCCATGTCTGCTTCCACTTGAGAGACCAGTTTCTTGGCTCATATTCTAACTAATCCAGCATAAATGTATTGGGTATATATTATGTGGAAGGCATTACGCCATGTGCTAAACCAAGCAGATAGGGCCCCCATCCATAGGAACCTGACACTTCAGGAGAAGAGACAAGGAATCACACAAACAAACACATACCACCAAAACTGAACAGTACTACAAAAGTTGCTAAAAGAGTATATCAGGGAAAGCTAAATTAGACTACGGGGTTAGAGAAGGACCAATTAAAGAAATGCCTGTTGAAAACTGAGACTGCTTGAGTAGGATGTTCTGGAAATGGCCTTAAAGTGGAAGAGAACTTAGTAGATTTGAAGAACTAAAAAGTAAGCCATGAATGTAAACCCCAGAGAGGGAGGAGGTGGCAGTATGAGGTGAGATATCGGGGGTGTGGAGAGAGTGACAGAGAAGAGATAAGACATCATTTATAGTCTGTGTCAGAGTTTACATTTTAGGCAACAATGGAAAACCTCAGAATTATTTTAGGCAAGCAAGTGATTTGTAACAATTTCCATTTTTTAAGATCACTCAGTTAACTTTGTGGAAAATGGATAAAAAGGAAGTAAAAGTAGAAATGAGAATCTACTTAGTCTGTTTGAGTCTTTTGTTGTCCAGTTGAGAAAAGATGTGAAATTGGGTAAGCAGCTGGCAAAAGATATGGAACAAAAGTAGTTAGACTTGAAATATATTTTGGAAGTAGGATTTATGGGGCTTGCTCATAGTTTAGACTCAGGAGTGAAGGAGAGAGAGGATTCATGAATGACACCCAGGTTCTCACTTGAGCACAAGTTTATAGTAAGACCTTCAGTTCAGTTCAGTCGTTGAGTCGTGTCCAACTCTTTGTGACCCCATGAATCACAGCACGCCAGGCCTTCCTGTCCATCACCAACTCCCAGAGTTCACTCAAACACATGTCCATCGAGTCGGTGATACCATCCAGCCATCTCATCCTCTGTCGTCCCCTTCTCTTCCTGCCCCTAATCCCTCCCAGCATCAGGGTCTTTTCCAGTGAGTCAACTCTTCCCATGAGGTGGCCATGTATTGGAGTTTCAGCTTCAGCATCAGTCCTTCCAATGAACACACAGGACTGATCTCCTTTAGGATGAACTGGTTGGATCTCCTTGCAGTCCAAGGGACTTTCAAGAGTCTTCTCCAACACCACAGTTCAAAAGCATCAATTCTTCAGCACTCAGCCTTCTTCACAGTCCAACTCTCACATCCATACATGACCACTGGAAAAACCATAGCCTTGACTAGGTGGACATTTGATGGCAAAGTAATATCTCTGCTTTTGAATATGCTATCTAGGTAGATCTTAAGTTTCCTTCCAAGGAGTAAGTGTCTTTTAATTTCATGGTTTCAATCACCATCTGCAGTGATTTGGTAAGACTACACAAGTCCTTATGATGAATGTAACAAGGCCAAGTTCATTATTCAAGCTAGGAGGTTAAATCCAATCTAAGGATAAAGGAAGGCTTGCCTGATAGCCCAGTTTGTAAAGAATCTGCTTGTAATGCAGGAGACCCCAGTTCAATTACTGGGTCAGGGAGATCCCCTTGAGAGGGGATAGGCTACCCACTCCAGTATTCTTGGGCTTCCCTGTAGCTCAGCTGGTAAAGAATCTGCCTGCAGTGTTGGAGACCTGAGTTCAATCCCTGGGTTGGGAAGATCCCCTGGAGAGGGGAAACACTACCCACTCCAGTATTCTGACCTATACAGTCCATGGGGTCACGAAGAATTAGACAAGGCTGAGGGACTTTTGGTTTCACTTTCAAAGACAAAGGAAGACCTCCCTGAGGAAGTCAAGTTTATGTTGAAATTTGAGTAACAGGAAAGATTTGATTAGGCAAAGAACTGGTTTCTCTAAGCCAAGATGTTGCTTTTTAAATTTAAATAGCTCATTTACTTTATATTTTTTCCTTCAAATTTTTAAAAGAGGAGACCTAATTGACCCATTTTATCCTTTCCAGCCTAGGTCATATACAGATTGGGTCAATGGTCAGCCTATGTTTGATTTTTCCTACATAGTACGCCTACGGAGAGAGCCACAGTCAAGATACAAAGAAAGGAAGACATGTGTTAGGGTCAAATGGACAGTTCCCGAAAAGGAGCATTCTGTCTCCATGTTTTATAACATTACTTAATGTCACAAGATAAGTTATTTCCATATTCTATTTCTCAGTTACTCAATTGGAAGGAAAACTGATATACATTTTTTTCTCTCATGGTTAGTAATGGCCTGGAGGGAAGGTGTGGTCCTCTTCACATTGTTTCACATTTAAATTCCAGACAGAAGAGAGACTATTAGTCATAGATGCATAGAAACCTCTGAGACTTAGCAGGTCAGGGTGGTCAGAAAGTAACATTTTAAGTTATCCTTCCCTTGAGAAGATGAGTGGATGGGTGGAGGCTCTGGGGCCTCTTTATCCTGTTTGCCAACCCATTTTTAGTATATTTTTTAACATCTGTGAATGGTTTACTGTTCCAAACAAGGGGTCATTAAATTGGCTTTGTTTATGACTGACTCCAAGAATCTCTGATCTTGTATAAATTCAAAAGGCAACTAGAAATTTTCTCATGCTCTTGGCCCAAGGAGTTATATTAAATCATTTTGCCATAGATTACTTATCTACAAGTCTTGTTAATGGCATGATCTGCTTTGCCCTCCGGGCTTATTTTTTACATTAAGCCCATATGATGGAATTGTTCTAAATAATAATAGGGATTCTAGGCCAAACCACCAGACGGGTATCCAAAAGAATCTGCCTGCAGTGTTGGAGACCTGAGTTCAATCCCTGGGTTGGGAAGATCCCCTGGAGAGGGGAAACACTACCCACTCCAGTATTCTGACCTATACAGTCCATGGGGTCACGAAGAATTAGACAAGGCTGAGGGACTTTTGGTTTCACTTTCAAAGACAAAGGAAGACCTCCCTGAGGAAGTCAAGTTTATGTTGAAATTTGAGTAACAGGAAAGATTTGATTAGGCAAAGAACTGGTTTCTCTAAGCCAAGATGTTGCTTTTTAAATTTAAATAGCTCATTTACTTTATATTTTTTCCTTCAAATTTTTAAAAGAGGAGACCTAATTGACCCATTTTATCCTTTCCAGCCTAGGTCATATACAGATTGGGTCAATGGTCAGCCTATGTTTGATTTTTCCTACATAGTACGCCTACGGAGAGAGCCACAGTCAAGATACAAAGAAAGGAAGACATGTGTTAGGGTCAAATGGACAGTTCCCGAAAAGGAGCGTTCTGTCTCCATGTTTTATAACATTACTTAATGTCACAAGATAAGTTATTTCCATATTCTATTTCTCAGTTACTCAATTGGAAGGAAAACTGATATACATTTTTTTCTCTCATGGTTAGTAATGGCCTGGAGGGAAGGTGTGGTCCTCTTCACATTGTTTCACATTTAAATTCCAGACAGAAGAGAGACTATTAGTCATAGATGCATAGAAACCTCTGAGACTTAGCAGGTCCAGGGTGGTCAGAAAGTAACATTTTAAGTTATCCTTCCCTTGAGAAGATGAGTGGATGGGTGGAGGCTCTGGGGCCTCTTTATCCTGTTTGCCAACCCATTTTTAGTATATTTTTTAACATCTGTGAATGGTTTACTGTTCCAAACAAGGGGTCATTAAATTGGCTTTGTTTATGACTGACTCCAAGAATCTCTGATCTTGTATAAATTCAAAAGGCAACTAGAAATTTTCTCATGCTCTTGGCCCAAGGAGTTATATTAAATCATTTTGCCATAGATTACTTATCTACAAGTCTTGTTAATGGCATGATCTGCTTTGCCCTCCGGGCTTATTTTTTACATTAAGCCCATATGATGGAATTGTTCTAAATAATAATAGGGATTCTAGGCCAAACCACCAGACGGGTATCCTGGGTATCCATGTTTAAGGACAGACAAAAACGACAACCTGGAACTTGCTGGGATTACTTTCACTTGGGGATTTATTACTCGGGCTAGGAAGTTGGGATGACAACGCCAACACCTAAGCATATGTAACAGAGTCAGTGCATGCAGACCCCTGGGGCTTTCTGCTTCCTACTTGGGCTCACTCCTGCTGGATCCTTTCGGTAACCTAAGAGAATCAAAGAGGATACTAGGTGAATGGAGGCTGGAGCTGCAAACTGCCTTTCCACTTTCCAGCCTGAGGGTTTAGAGATGAGAGGCCATGGCCAATCATTATAAAAGGCAGTTCAACTTGCCATTAATTGCTTAGCCTAGTTACTTCTGTGTTGTATTTCCTAAGGTTATACTGTAGGACATTTTCCAGATTTCAGTGAAGCAAGCTATTCATGACCTAAAACAGTAAGATTCTGTATTGTTTAGGGCAGAATTTCATAGTGTTTCTAATGTCATTTCATAGTTAGAATAGGTTTAAACGAAAGAGATTTTGTAGAAGATGGTGAGTGGCCTAATGATTCTAGCAGCTTCAGGTTCTACTCCATCTCCCCAAGGGTTGGGATCAATATCTTGCACACTTGAAATCCTTTTGTGGTATTTTGTAGTGCACTGCCAAATTAAAATCATTTAATTTGGCATGATATAGTGGCTTATTTCCTTTAGGAGACCAAATGATAGACTGAGACTTGTATGGAAGGTAGTAACTCAGGGAGTTCTAGCTTGTAGCTTCAATATCCCTTGTTTACAAAAAAATTAATCAGTTGATCTAAGAAAGAATTGGCAAGTTTTGCCTTAGCCAAATTTGAGGATTATAACCCAGAAAGCGCATCTCAGAAAACTCTGAGAATTGTTCTGCCTGTTAGAAATCAAGGCACAGTTATAGAAGTTTTTTGAGAGAGGACCCCATCTGTCTTAGATATATCAAAAAATGTATCATTGACAGTTTACATAATCAAAATCTAAGCATCATTCTGGTGGGTCATGTGACCTCATATAAGATCAAGAAGAGTTGTTTAAAGAGTTGTCTCGTGGATGCTAGGGGAATGTTGCTCTTTATGGCTGAAGAGGTGTTCCTGCCAATGGGGGAGATCAGGTCAACGCATGATACAAATAAATACACAATGCACAGTGAGGGGTAAGAGGAAACCAAAAGGCAGAGAAGAATTTTTATGGTTAAATCTGTCTTGTCTTGTCATATGAATTCTATTTCATGCCCCAAGGTAGTTTCTTTGTCCACATGAGTCTAGTTAACTCATCACCAATTCATGGTTCAGAAATCTGGATGAAGGAATTGGGGAAGGAAGGAAGCCATGCACTGTGAAACCTAAAAGTTAACACACATCGCTTCTTCATGCACCGTTGCCAAAATTTAGTGAAACAGCAGGCATAATTTCAAGGGAACCTGGGGAAGGTAGTCTTTGACTGAAAAAATAATTTGATTTTATAAGAAGTGATACCATGGAAGAGTAATTGGGTATTGAGGAACTAACAGTCTTCCTAATGTCCGCCCTGTGGATACTTACTTAAGTAAGTGTCTCTATGCACGTTTCATCGTACATATAGACAACCCTCATCTCTTCTCTAAAAGATACAGTTGCATATGTCCAGGAAGTTAATGATTTCAGCACTGACTACGGGATCTTGATGACCTCTATGAGGTCCAGTTAGCCTTTTGGGGTTCCGGTGACTACTAAATTAAAATAGAAAGTTTTTCAAATCTCTTCTCCACTTGCCACACACAAATGACTTGCATAAAACTGTGGAGTCATAAAAAGATAATGTCAATTATATTCAGAAAAAAAAGAAATAAGAAATATACAGCAGTCTCATGTCCATTATAATTATCAAACCCCACTGGATGGAAGTTGCAACTATGTCCCCAGCTTGGCAGTGAAGTTAATTGTTTTTTTATTCCATCCCACAACTCTGGGTCTTGTTCTCTTGGAGGTACAGTCTTAAACACTGTTCTTCATTCATCCTAGAATTTTCCCCTGAAACATTCTTCTTCATTATCTTCAGTGGCCGCATCCAGAGTAAACAACGGAGAGTTGGCCCTTCTTGGCAGCAGCGCAGCCTTTACATCTCCATTCCTGCTGCTACACTTCTGAGGGTACAGACATTACTTAGGTCACGTGGTTCTTGGCATGCAGGTTTGACATTTGTTTAGCAGTATAGTCCTCTGGAAACTTAACAGATTTCTGTAATACTATGCCGCTGTTGCTGCCGCTAAGTCGCTTCAGTCGTGTCTGACTCTGTGCGACCCCAGAGACAGCAGCCCACCAGGCTCCCCCGTCCCTGGGATTCTCCAGGCAAGAACACTGGAATGAGTTGCCATTTCCTTCTCCGATGCAGGAAAGTGAAAAGTGAAAGTGAAGTCGCTCAGTCGTGTCTGACTCCTAATGACCCCATGGACTGCAGCCCACCAGGGTCCTCCGTCCATGGGATTTTCCAGGCAAGAGTACTGGAGTGGATTGCCATTGCTTTCTCTCTATAATAGTATATTTCCTTCTAATTACCAAGATATTGTGGGGGGTTTTTTTTAACCAAAGAATTTATTGTTTTTATTCACTAGTCTGTCTTCTCATTCCTCCTTAATAACACACAGATACTATCTCAAAGCAATCTAGAAAAGAAGTTTAGGTGAGAAAGATAAGCCCTTTTAATATGATTTCTGCCATCAAGATAGCTCTGGCCTAAAACTCTTAAACTGGAAGTGTTTGAGCAGTCCTTGGGCGTATATCTCTTGCTATCTTTAGAGCCATCTCATACAAATGTTTTAGTTTAAGGTACAAAAGCAGTTTTTGTATTTCTGTATTTTGTTTTAACTTTCAAGGCTCTTAGTTACCAGCCGCTCAGCCAAACTGGATTGCTGAATTCGGCCAAGTAAAGTTCCTCTTATTCTCACTGTATATATTCAAAATTCTCCTTATAAGATGATTAGCAATATCCTGAAATCATTTTCCCTTTGCAAAATTTGTTAGAAGTATCACTACACACAAATGTATATTGGCATTCAAGACTTTTTTTTTAAGTATATTTTTCTAGAGTTATTGTACTGGTCAGAATATGATCTGACTTTCAAGATATCATAAGCAACAATTTTATCAAGCACCTTTTAATAGCATTCTAACTTTTCAGCCAGGAATATTGTATCTTTGCTGCCCATTTCCTGACAACTTAACCAATAAATATTACATATTTCAAGATGTGATATGTCAAGACATCACTCAGGTGCCAAATTTTGTGGTAGCTAGAATATATTTCAGCTGTTCAACAAAGCTGTTTAACAGAGACTCATAAATACTTACATAAGACAGAATTTTATTTCTTTCTTGGTAGCAATCTGAATACAGGCTGTCCTTAGCTACTAAGCAGATCTACTTTACAAGAGCACCCAGAGACATAGGATCTTTTCAGATTGTTGTTTTATCTTTCCTAGAGAGTCATCTTTGTCCACATGGTATAAACTGGCTCAGCACTATACCCGCATCTCAGGAAATAGCATGAGGAAAAGAGAAAAAAAGGAAGATGCATACCTTTAAGATCTTAACTGAGAAGGCATTTTATTTACTCTTACAGACATCACTGACCAAAATTTAATAACAAAGCCAAGACTACCTACAAGGCATTCTGAGAAATATAGTTTTTGACTAGGAAGTTGCAGGCTCACTTCTGTCATTATGGAGGAGAAAAATTTAATTTGTATGGAAAAATAGGAATCTCTTTTATAGGTTCCTTTGGTTCCCACCTCCAGTCCCCCAGAAAATCATTTCTTTTGAACAAACATGAGTTTTTACAGAATGCAAAGTTTTCATGATTATTCAAGAAAAAACACAAATCTAGTCAGAACTTTTAAGCCTTGCAAGTGGTTCTTTCTGATGCCTCCAAATTTAAGGTGTTTTACAAGAAAGTAT